>VXAV01001972.1:322475-335368 GCA_013399715.1 Alectura lathami | reverse complement strand
AAAAAAAAAAAAAAAGTGAATTTTGAAGACTAAATATTTTGTCAAGGTTACCTGTTCTCTATAATTGTAGATCACTGATGAAAGCACACATTTATCCCTAGTTCTTATTGTCCATGGGATCTTGAATCACATAACAAGTCTGATCCTGCTTTAAAGTTCCATGTGTTTCGTATGTCTTGATTTCAGTTTCTAAACTCTAGGATGAGAACAGAATATCTTTTCTGACATGGCAAATCAGTCTGGCAAAATTACTAGTACTATTTCTTTACCATGTAACTGTGCAGAATTGTCTTAACTGAGAGAATAGTTTAATTTCAGGGCAATTTAAAACACACTAAGAGTCTTGCAAGTTTAAATAGCTGCATAATCCAGAAAATATACAGATTCATACACAGCACATACTGCACCAAGTATAGTTATCACACTAGAAAGAAATACAAAAATGAACTTACAGTGGAGAATTCATAAGGCCTAAATATTTGTTATCATTTATATTGTTCTTCCCAAATACATGCAGTCAGAAGACAGAATTATATTATGCCTTTGAGGTACGATTCTAACCACGTATATTGCACCATCCAGATTAATTTAGGAACACAACTGATGTTATTCTATCTAATCGTATGTATATTTTATATTATATGCTATAATTAAGGTGGTGGCCTAACATTTGAAAAAGAATCAGGAGAAACCAAGAAACAAAGACATATAACAACCAGGAAAGTCATATNAACCCCATAAATTAAAAATTTTTGTTCTGCACCCACCCAACACTTCAAGTAGGCCCAATCAAAATTATTTTTATAATTGAAGAAACCCATTTTCCTTTTCTCCCAATTTGAGCAATCACTTTGAGAGTTCACAGAAGCCACTTTAAACTGCAATNAAAGAATCAGGAGAAACCAAGAAACAAAGACATATAACAACCAGGAAAGTCATATTTGCAGAGAAATTTTGTAATTCCACTTCAAATTAATACTCTGTAAACCTCAAAAACATGCACCTTTTTTGCACCTTGGTCTAAAATAAGCAACATCTGGAGATTCCACACAGCATCGCAACCCCATAAATTAAAAATTTTTGTTCTGCACCCACCCAACACTTCAAGTAGGCCCAATCAAAATTATTTTTATAATTGAAGAAACCCATTTTCCTTTTCTCCCAATTTGAGCAATCACTTTGAGAGTTCACAGAAGCCACTTTAAACTGCAATTAAAAGGAGCCTTACAAAAGCAGATTTAGGAGAGTGAGAAACATCTAATGAGGTAGATTGGATGGGTGGTCTGCAAGACAGGTAGAAAATTGGCCAATAGGGTGCACTCAAATGGTGGTGATCATTTATTTCAGTTTGGAAGCCTGCCACAAGAAGTGTCCTCCAAGGATCAATATTGGGCTCTATGACATCCAATATCTTTACAAGTGGTTTGGAAAATTGGATTGAAAGTATCTTCACTAAGATGTTATTGACACTAAAATGGGTGGTGAAGTGGACGTGTCAGGAAGGAGAGACCTTACCATGGAAAAACATGGCACACCCTTACATCAACTCTGGTTTCCGAGGTAGCCAGATTATCCAAGACATGCGGGGGAGAGATAGATTAGTTGCATTATATCTAGCACATCTCTACTTCTTCCTGTACCTATACTAGTCCTTGTGTTTACATTACAAGGAAGGTAACTGTTAGGTGCCTAAACCCAGTGCTGTTTTTGAACGTGAATCCACAAGCAGAAAGAAATGGAGGAAGGTCAGATAGGGTTGTTTTCCAAAGCCCTGGGCATCTACTCAAGTTAAAAATTTATAGGAAAGGAGGAGGGCAGCAGATTAAGCACATTGCCCCTGCAGCACTTCATCATAGAGCAGGGAGACTTTTCAGCCCTTAGCAGAAAAGCAGGAAGAAGGAAATAAAAATCTTGAGTTTGAATGAGAAGATGAGGGCAAAGAAAGCAGCTGCCAGAATTGAGCCCAAAGGCAGAAGGTCTGCTAGGGACAGAAGGTAGTGACCAAGAACACTGCTGGAAGGAGAGAGCATATGCAATATTTATTGTATATGCTTTAGGCTTAGCAGTTCCTGTGTGTGCTCCTAACAAATTGCTTATGACCAGGGTTCCCTTGGCTATGATTTTAATGATGCCTACCCTACCATGTGGTTTAAGTAGTATGTGCAGAGTCCAGCAAGTGGAAATCCTGCTTTGTTAAAGCCTTTGAACATTATTTTGTGTCCACTTAGGTGGAGGCAATATCATTGGTCATTTTTAGCAGTGGAATAGAAATGCTCTAAGCTCTGAATCTCTGGCAAGGGGCCAATTGATTACTAGATAGGGTAATATGAATGTAGCTTGTTTTCCCAGTATTGTGGGAAATTCACACCCATCATTGTAGAAGATTATGCCTTTCTTGGTAAGTTTATAATACATTATATGTTATTTGTCATTTAACTCCACTTAACATTTCCCTGGCCTGTAGGTCTCTGATGAGGCTTAAGAAGTTGTACTTAGTACGCTTAGGAGTACGCCTAGGCTGTTGGAATGAGGCAAAAAAAAATGCTATTGAATTCTTGTTTCCAGTTTGCACCCTGCAGCAGGTACAGCTACCAAATAAAGGCCTACTAAAACAGATTATTTCAGTATGATTGTATATGTCTGTTTCATTATTTTAACTCACTAAGAGAAACAATTCAAAAAATGAAATTTCTTACACAGTAGCTATTTTTCTTTTAAGAGCAAGCACTTAAAAGTGCCAGCATGCAATGCCTAACATGCACACTGGCTTAGTTTCATACTGACTTCTTGTTTTTCTAATCTATCTTTCAAT
This sequence comes from Alectura lathami, assembly GCA_013399715.1. Lineage (NCBI taxonomy): Eukaryota > Metazoa > Chordata > Aves > Galliformes > Megapodiidae > Alectura > Alectura lathami. The sequence continues at coordinate 332,556 of VXAV01001972.1, read as the reverse complement.
TACATCCTTTCCTATAAGGAATCTGGAACCAACATTACTAAGAAGAGTAAGACATAAATAATTGGTTCCTTGGTAGAGTTTGAGAAAATAGTATCACTACTGTAGGAAATAGTGAGAGTATTTCATCTTCAGATTATTTATTCTCCTCCAATGCACATTGGAGATAGATTTGCTTACAGGTCCCACTCCAGAAATGCTGTCTAAGTAGTGGACAGAGCAACCATTTAAAGCATGCAAAATTCAGCAAGAGTTCTCAGTGGGAATTCAGAATAGATTTGCAATTCAAATGACAGGTATATTTCACATTGGCAGAATGTAATTTCACTGTCTGGAATTTGGCCAAGATATCAGGGTTATGTTCTTATCCTTACAAAAAGAGTCTTGGGATTTTTAATCATTTCAAGCGGGTTGGAGCTTGGTTTTATTCCTGAATTAAATTTATACACTTCCCTCAGGACCCTGAGACAATGCTGGAGCACCTGTTCAGTAAAGGCTCAGGCGAACAAGCAAGTCATCTGATTCTAATACTACATTTATTGCTGAATTTTCGTGCATGATGACATTTCCTATCCAAATCATTTTCAGGTGTGGCCATACTCTGTGTATGAGATCTGATGACAGCAGTCCAGCATATCTGTATGCAGAAGAAGTACATGTTGGTGATTTCACTGCCTTTTGCAACTATCTACACCTCCCTTTCAGACTGAGAGAATGTTATTTGCAATATTTTCAAAAAAAAGCTCTAGACTTCCAATTTGGCTAATCAGTAGTAGCATAAACAAAGTAGCAGTGCAGTCAGGCAGAGCAGAACCCAGAAAGCACATGCAGTTTAATTCTGACAAATAGCACAGTGTATCTTAGGGCAAAGAATAAAAAGAGGAAATATTTGTCAAATGGAGAGGATCTTCAGCACACTGAACAAGAGTCCTTTTGCAGTAATATGAGGAAAGGCCCCCAAGCCATCCCCACAATGTGCAGCTGTAAGATGAAGGGAAACAGAAGGGTGGGTTGTACTGCTGGAGGAATACATTATCAATCAAAGCAAGGGCAAATTCAGGACACCTTCTGGGGAAATGCAAGCAGAGAAAACTCTACTCCCTTTTCCTCAAGCTTCCCACTTCCCTCACTCTCAAAATCTTTTATTAAAACCTTCATTTTTGTCCTATCTTTCTGGCAAGATTGGAGGTCAGCCCATAGTTAACACCTAGATTCACCTCTGCTGCTAACTGTGGACAGAGATCTTGGGATGTCCATTGCTAAGCCTGCGTGGTATTGGGGGAATAGTGGAAAACAATTTTGTCTGGTTTAAGAATATGTTAAACTAAGCCAGTTTGAAAATCAGCCTATTTCCATGCCCTTCAGAAAACCTTTGAGGAAAGAGACTGGGGAGGTGGAAAGAAAAGTGATTGTTGGCTCTTCTTAACTTAGCTATATAGCTGCATGATTGAAGAGGTAGCTTGCCTTCATCTGCAGTGTGAGGGAGGAAAACCTTTGTTTGATCACAACTTGAAGGAAACAGGAATGCATAGTAAGGGAGAATGGTTGAACATTATTTTTCTCAGGAGGCAGGAGATAGCAACTTCACTGTGTAAAGATAGGCAAGAGGGAATGTATTAGTCTGCTTAATAAACACATTTAGTCTGATCTACCAAAAAAGGCACCTCATTGCTAGTGCACATTAGATCTGTTAAGATAAGCACTTAGATATGCAGCTCCCTGGCATCCTTTTAGCCTCCCAAAAGCCAGGAGAATAAGGAAGTGTATTGCTGAAGTTATATTGTAAAGAGAAATTGGGAAGTAAATATATGTACACTTATCAACTGAGTCCCTAAAGAAAACTCACAAGGGAAGGAAAATAGATGAACTGGGGAAAATAAAAGGTCACCAATGAGGAAAAAAAAAATCAATTTTACACCATGTTCAGATCAATGGTCTAAATCTTGGGAACCTAATACACTGGAGTTACCAAATATCTGATTTGCCTCAGGCTCAGAGACAACTCAGCAAAACATAGAGTTAGTAGGAGTCTGATAGGAGGAAAACCATATGCAATAATGGCCAAAATATTTATAAATAACTGGAGTTATTTTGCTCTGCAGTAATGTATAAAAATATACATTTAAACAATGATCTGTATCTACTTTGTGTGTAACTTGACATTATATGTAAACACTGAGCAGAATGAAAGCTGGGGAAATGCAACACTGTGTCCAGAATTGTTTTCCTCAAAATAGTTCCTTTCTTCATGGAAAAACCTGAAAAGAACCCTAACATAATGACACCAACAGATGACCCCAGCATAACAGCACCAAAAGACCTTTCCAGAACAAGATATTCTGTGATTCTATGGCATCCTGGGCTGCATCAAGAGAAGGGTGGCCAGCAGGGAGAGGGAGGTGATCGTCCCACTCTACTCTGCCCTTGGAAGGCCTCACCTGGAGTACTGTGTCCAGGCCTGGGGCCCCCAGTACAGAAGGGATGTGGAGCTGTTGGAGCGGGTCCAGAGGAGGGCCACCAAAATGATCAGAGGGCTGGAGCACCTCTCCTATGAGGAAAGGTTGAGGGAGTTGGGATTGTTTAGCTTGGAAAAGAGAAGGCTCTGGGGAGACCTCATTGTGGCCTTCCAATACCTGAAAGGAGCTTACAGGCAGGATGGGGACCGACTTTTTACAGAGGTGGATAATGTTAGGACAAGGGGGGAATGGGCTAAAAGTGAAAGAGGGGAGGTTTAGTTTGGACATGAGGAAGAAATTCTTCCCTGAGAGAGTGGTGAGGCGCTGGCACAGGCTGCCCAGAGAAGCTGTGGCTGCCCCATCCCTGGCTGTGTTCAAGGCCAGGCTGGATGTTTTCCTGGGCAGTTTGATCTAGTGAGCTAGTGGCTGGCAACCCTGTCCACGGCAGGGGGCTTGGAACTAGATGATCTCTGAGGTCCCTTCCAACCCAAGCCATTCTATGATTCTGTGATTTTACAAATCTATGATTCCACAATTCTACAATTCTATGATTTTATTTATACTTCTACCCATTAGCTGAAAGGACACTGCTGAGAAGCTGGCCCAGCTGTAAGACAGTATTTCCTATTATGCCAGTCAACCAAATAAAGGAGCTTAGCAGTCAAAGAATTAACTGTTGAGAAGAAATTAATGAGCTCCAAATAGTGGTACTGGCAAGTTTTACTGTTTTTGTTGCTCCCAACATCTTTGTGAAAGTCATGTCCATCAGTGAAGACAGAAAGATGATTTCTGGGCCACCTAGTATGCTTTAAGTGAGCAATCGCCTAAAGCAAACTAGGCAAATACCAGCCTTGCTTTTCAGGAAGCCCAGGAAAATAGATGGAGGGATACAGCCTTAGTCTGGTGCCTGGAGTGCTTGCAGAAGGGATTTTGCTCATGTTCAGGCAGGCCTTATGAGTTCACAGTGGACCGAGGAACTGTCTCTTCCTCTAGCATTTCAGTAGATTGAGCCACCATATTCTGTCCTCTTTGGAAGAATACGGTCAGTCAGCAGGACTATCTCTGATGGTCAGAAAACAGATGTGATTTCAGGTAGTACAGTTCTATCCTTTCTGGGATCAGGCATCCAGCCAGTTTTTAACACATCGAAGAGTACACTTCTCCAAGCCACGGGTTGCCAGTTTCTCCAAGAGAATGCTGTGGGAGACAGAGTCAAAGGTTTTACTAACGTCTGGATGGACTACATCCACAGCCTTTCCCTCATCCACTAGGCAGGTCACCCTCATCATAGAAGGAGATGAGGTTGGTCAGGCAGGACCTGCCTTTCATGAACACGTGCTGGCTAGGCCTGATCCCCTGGTTGTCCCTCACATGCCATGTGATCACACTCAAGATGATCTGCTCATAACTTTAACCAATATCAAGGTCAGGCTGACAGGCCTGGTGCAAATCTATTTGGAGTCCAGTAACGAGTGCTGTACTTCATTGGTCATCACTAGGTCCTATCTTCTTTAACATTCATGCTTCATCATCTGAAAGATGGGGCAGAATGCACCCTCTGCAGGCTTACAGACAACACAAAACTGGGAGGAATGTTGGATACACCAAAGGGTTGGGATGCCATACGTAGGGACCTTGAGAGGCTGGAAAAATGGGCTGACAGAAATCTCACGGATTTCAACAAGAAGTGCAAAGTTCTGCAGATAAGTGAGAACAACCTCATTCACCAATATGTGCTGGAGGCCACACAGCTGAAGAGCAGCCTAGCAGACAAGGATCTGAGAGTTCTGGTGGACATGATAGGAGGTAAACGCTTATAAATAGATAAGCACCACTAAGGAATAGGTAAATAGTAGAAATCGTCTGAAACGCGTAAACTTGGAAATACACAAGCTTCGGGCTGACGTACAAAAGGAGGGCTACTATGTGCCTGTTACGGACAGTTCCTAATAAGAAACTCGTCAGTGAGAAATGAGCCTCTGATAAGAAGATGAGCCAAGGACTGGGCCTCTGATGAGGGGATGAGCATAGCTGCCTTAAGCATTTGGAACAAGCAGAAACTGGTTTTGCAGTTTGACAAGATGCCAGGAGTCCACAGGGCATGCGTGAGGTCCAGAATTAAAGAAGTTCAGCCTACTCTTCCTCTCTGCCTTCATCACATAAGACCCCAATGTATGACCATCAGGAAGCATTGCGCAGGCGCAACAAGGAGGAGCCAGGGTGGCAACTATGAAAATGAATTCCAGGAATAGGTCCGCCTTTTCGGGGAAAGGTTATGAATATGTATAGGCATTTTCACAATCCACACGAATATGTAACACATCTATGTATAAAGCCGAAGGGAATCACTGGAGCGGGTACGCACTTCTGTGGGAAGCTATTCCCAGTGCGTCTGGTGCACTGAAGTAAAGTATACCTACTTTGCAATCTCACTGATTGTGGTGTCTTTTTCCGTGTGTCAGACATGCAGATGAACATGACTCAGCAGTGTACCCTTGCCACAAAGAAGGCTAACAGCATTCTTGACTGCAAAGCAGGTGAAAGGATGTGATCCTTCACCTCTCTACTCAGTGCTAGTGAGGCCACATCTTGAATTCTTTGTCTCATTCTGTGGCCCCTTGGACAAGAGAGAAGTGGACATGCTGGAAAGTGTCCAGTGGAGGGTCACTAAGATGATCAAGGGACTGGAGTACCTCTCCTGTGAGGAGAGACTGTTCAGCCTGGAGAACAGGAGACTCAGGAGGCATCTTATTCATGTGCATAAATACCTGAAAGGAAGATGCAAAGAGGATGGGGCCAGGCTCTTTAAAGTGGTGCCCAGTGCGAGAACAAGAGGCAGTGGACACAATCCGAAACACATTTTGCTCCGTCTAAACATCAGGAAAACTTCCTTACTGTGCAGGTTACTAAGAACTGGCACAGGTTGCTCAGAGGTATTGTAAAGTCTCCCTCTCTGGAGATAGCTCAAAGGCCATCTGGATATGATCCTGGGTAAACTGATGTAGATGTCCCTGCTTGAGCAGAGGGAGGTTGAGCCAAATAATCTTCAGTGATATGCTTCCAACTAAAACAACTCTGTGATTCTATGCATCATTTCTTCATTCTGACTGACTTTCTGCAAAGCTCTCTAAACATTTGGATGCCAGGCCATAATATGGTTTAGTACTCCAGTATATATGGTCAATGACTGTAACACTAATTAAGAAGAGCTCAATTGGTATTAATGGATGTAACATTATGTACAATTCCACATGTGCTACACATTTTTCTTCCTGACTGACGCCTTCGAAAACCTTTGTTCCATACATTTTTCATAGTTTTATTGTTCTGGATGTAAGTAGAGACTTCTCTGTTAAAAACACACACACACACACGCATACCAAAATACAAAAAAAATGACATGCACACATGCACACACACACAGACAGAGAGGAAAGAAGGNCCTAAATTTGAAGTGAAAGGAAATAAAGACCATTACTTTAAAAAAAAAAAAAAAAAAAAGGAAAAAAAAGGGAGTAACATTTCTTGATTTTTATTCCTATAAATGATTATTTTGTGCTTTCAGACCCAATAACGGACTGTAAGCTACTGCCCGTTTCTCCACAATCTATTCGTAAACCAAAGGAAGCAGAAGGAAGCAGACAAGTACAAAACCACCACACTTCCTTGGCAGATTTTGCTGTTTAACAGCTTTATTTTCAGAGACAAAAAAGCTGTCTGAAAGAGACCATTGAGAGGAAAGAGAGCACTGCACAGGAATGAACTGATGTCTTCTCTCTCTTTGAATCTCTCCACAGGTTCTTCTTTTTGTAATTTCAAACATGAGTGGACTGCCTTCATGTTCAGTGATTTCCAGAGTCACGTGCTACCTTATAGGTCTGAGATACATATATCAGCAGGTCATACCTCATCCAGGCTTGCTCATGACTTACCCTTACTTCAGAGTTGCTATATTTTGAAATAAACATTTTCCTGTTTTCTTTTTCTTTTTCTTTTTCTTTTTCTTTTTCCTTTTCTTTTTCTTTTTCTCTTTTTTTCTTTTTCACTTTTTCTCTTTTTCTCTTTTTCTCTTTTTCTCTTTTCCTTTTCCTTTTCCTTTTCCTTTTCCTTTTCCTTTTCCTTTTCATTTTCATTTCCTTTCTTTTTCATGCTACTCATCACATGCAGGAGTACAATCTCCATAAACACATATAATTCTTTTTCCTCTTCATATTTCTCAGCTGTGCTCAGTCGTCTGCCCTTGACATTTTCTTGTTTTTTTTTTTTTTCCTGCCCATTAGAACAAACAAACAAACAAACAAACAATTTCGCACTACAGATATGTTGTGACCATTGCCACTCATCCACTCATCCTTACTGTGTTATTACTTCCCTGCATTCTCTTATCTGTCTATAGTCGTCCAGAGTATTATAAATCACATGAGGCAAGAACTGCAGCTTTTCTTTTTGTCTGTATTATTTCTGAAGCAATGGGGCTTCAGTTGGTGGCTCTAGGATAGTATAAAGAAGCAAATAAGTAATGACAATTTAAGAGATGTGCAAACTCCACTGTCATGTTTTGTAGCTGTTCTATGGATAAGACAAGATTAATGAGCATCAAAGAAAAGAAAAATGTTAGCAAAATTGTATTGCTTTTGCATGAAGTAAAAGAGTATAACTATTTTTTGTTTTTAAATTGTGGATACTGTGTGCTTTTCCATTCTGAGGTGTTCCCTGCAGCCTCAGGAGGCTGAAAGTAGTGTGGAAAGAGGACTTAGAATACATAGAAGGAAATTATCTCTTCTATAGGAAGCCACTTTTCAGAACAGGACTGAACTAGACTGAAAACACTGTTTTTGTATTTTTTCACATTTATCTCTTTTAGGACATTGCAAACGTGCAAACAACTACTGAAGCTAACTAGAGGTAGGAAAGCGTATTTTCTGCTACGGGTATTATAAGTGCTTGAAGAATGCATTTCCTTCCACAAATTTCAAATCAGCAATTAATTAGATATATATAGTGATTTCACTTTCTTAACCTTTGTCAATATTTGGAAACTTTCATAGATTTGTGATTAACTTCTAATTATAAACTAATTACACTATTCATTGTAATAGAGATACTTGTGGGCTGACAGAGAATCTATAAATGATGTCCAGGAGACAGCAGCAGGTATAATACATTCCAGTATTTCCATCTCCGTTTAATACTAAGAAAGCCTCAGAACACCTAGTGCCAGATCTTGGGAACTGTTGTTGCCACCATTAAGACACTAAGGAAGAATGTCCACTTCCAGCAGATGACATAAGTGAACTTCCTGCTTTCTTCCAGTTTAAGCAAGGTGATAAGAAAAAAAAAAAAAAAAAATACAATGGAATACAGTCACCTATTGATATCACTAGTTCCACCACAGCTAGCACCAGAGACTCAGGGAAGATAAGCCGTGACCCAGATCACCTATTACATCCGGGCCTGGGCTAGCAACCTGGCTCCACATGCCTTCAGTCTTGTGGTTAGCCTTCTTTGTGGTGTCTGGCACTCACAGACTTTTTCACCAAGGCAACCTCTGTCTTTGTTACTTTTTTCTTTAAAATTTATATGGTCTGCATGAGCCACTGATGGCCTTATTGGTCACATCATCCCAAGCCTTTCCACATTACTTAAATGAATTAGTTGTTGCTACATTCATGACTGATTATTCTAAGCGTGTTACTTCTTGCAAGGATGTAAACCTATCAATGTTCAACTGTACCTCTCTTCTTCTACCTGGATAACACCTAATCATTACAAGAGGAAAAGTTAGGTCCAGAGCTTTTAGGTGAGCCTTCCACATGACAGTTGTCTGCACTTTTCCTTGTTTTCCCTGAACATACCAGAATCATATCATGTGTTCAAGCTAGACAGATGTTACCTAAGCCTTATTTATCTGACCAGGGCTTTTAGGTAGGACTTTGATAGGGACAGATACACACTGCCTTTTAAAAACTCTTGTCACACCCTTCTACAGATAACTCACATTAGTACTTTTTGGCTTATCATTCTCAGAGATTATTTTGCTATCCTAATAGTCATGAAAATTACTCACTAGTTAGACGGGTGATGAACTGGTGTTTGGCACTCAACCACAGAGTCAGTTTGCCAAGGCTGGGAAAGACAAGATCAGATCTGATTCAAACTGCAGACACTCAACCAAGATTGAGTGTCTCACCTGTGACATGAGGTAATATGTGAGTGTAATTCTGGAGAGTAATTAAAACCTATATCCATTCTAAAACTGTTTCCAGAGCTAGATACACTGCTGGTCTGAAGTAACAAAGTATTGGTGAACAAAAGTACCAGTTTTTATAGCACGTGTATACAGCACAAACACCATTTCAACATTCTTAATGCTTATTCTTCAAAGTCTGAAAAATTTCTATGCTGCTTCTAATAAAATATTCAGAACACACATTTATTATCTATCTATACCTTCTAAAGCATCAGAATTTCAGCTTTCAGTATTCATCAGTATCATATACAAGGGACTGTATTGGTCTGTTCTTCCTTGGGGACTAACTCACTTGGTCTTATGAAACCTGGCATTTAGAATTGTCCACATAATGTGCTCTTCTCTCTAGACTGAGAAACATCTTCAGAAATCCAGCAGTTATGCCTGTTCCCTGTAACCATGGAAGACATCGAAAGATCTCATCTTACCTGATAACTTTCTTACTTTGGCAGTTTATTTTATTTTTTTTTTCTGCCTAGAAAGCATCATTGCAATGTTTAAACACAGATCTCACCAAGAACTGTGTGAAGAGTTTTTTTTCCAAATGGATCATAATGTAATTGTCAACATACAACCATTATTGAAGAAGGGAAGCTTTCGTTTTTTTGAACATTTGGTTTTGGGATCTATTCTTGTCAAGGATATTTTTTAAGCTTCAGGCGCACAACGTAGATCTTTTGTCTGATATATTACAGAAAAGAATAGGTAGGCACAAGTGGCTAAAGTGAAAAAAAAAAAAAAAACAACCAACAGTCAACAGAGACATTTTTCATCTCTAATCATAAACATATTGTTTTCTTTTTCCTGTGAACATTCTCATAAACTTAAAGAAGTCTGAGGAAGAGACTGAAGTATCTGATCAACAGCAATCCACATACTTATAATGGAATATTACATTTGTTGACTTTAGAATCATCAATATTAAACAAACACTGAATGGCTGGGACAAAAATACTGCACTAATGAAGTGTACAAGTGATATTTTGAAAATATAAAAACTAGTATTAAGGAAAATGCTATAAAGGATTAACTAAGTAAAATCCAGCTTAGGACATGATGAAGGCTAGTCAAAGGAGAAGCTTATGCTGAAGTGAGAAAATCTGGATATTGTAAAAATATCTGATCAGTGCTACGTTTTTCAGGTTCTACAGCTGAAGAATATACCTCTGACAAGAGACATGATCATAAAATGTATCCTGTTTTTTACACTGGGGAGTATCAGGTACTTACAGTCAAATCAGAGAATGGAAGAGGAACATACAGTGACTGTGATACATGAACACTGTCCATTGGATAGTAGTCTGTAACACAGAGAAATTTAAGAAGAAACACCATGATGCTTGACTAGTCATCCATGAATTTGTCAAAACAGTTACTG
>VXAV01001972.1:284359-319822 GCA_013399715.1 Alectura lathami | reverse complement strand
GTATAAAAAAAAAAAAAAAAAAAAAAAAAACACCATAATCAAAGTGAAGATAATTTTTGAAATAATAACGTGTCATTTTAGAGGTTTATATTTTTTCATATAACTGAGATTATTTGAAAAGCTGCGATATTTAGCTTTCCAAGTACATAGAACTCTGTACTAGCCATGAGAAATTACAAATATTGGAAATTACAAATCTGTTTCTGATCCAGGACTAAGTCTTGTCCTACCTGGGTGTAGTCCAGTGTAATTTTGACATGGAAATGAAAGTATTCCTCTAGGAAGTTTAATTAAGTAGTGACAGCTACAAAAGGATACTTAGGATGTCTAAATGAATCCTAGGAGAGCTGGATTTGTGCCCAGAGTACAGGTTAGAGTGTCCAAGGTACATGACAAATATTTTCATGTGGGTCTGAAATTTCTTACATGGATTTTACATCCACACATGTGCTGTCTGCAAGCACATGTGTAGAATATATTTTTAGCTAGTGCACATTTGCATTATATTTTCTCTTTCCTATGCTTCTAGAACCAAGTTATCTTATTCTCCCTCCAGCTATGAATACATCTCACGCCACATTTTCGGTAACCATCTCAATATTCACCTTCATTACAAACATCTGTGATATTCCCACAAAATGAATGAGGCATTATCCAAAACCACTACACAAAGTAAAATATTGTTGAATTAATATTTTAATGTAGATTTTTCAAAGGTTTATGTTCTTTTTATATACACACAGATTGGAGAATAAGGCATGAAGAAAGGAGACACGGTGTTATTCTCAGCCAATATTCTGCCAAAAAAATAACTTTTACTGATATTTTTATAACTGCAGAATCACTATCTGATTTAGTACCACACAATTTTTCCAAGGTAGCATTCTGAAGATCAAGATAAGCATATGTATGTGTACACTGCTTCTTTGACACATGAAGTAGAGCTGGCAGAATTCATTGAGTAAGAAAATTAGATAACCTGGGAAATATTCTTGAATTTGATCATACAATATTTAATGAACTGAGTGATTCTCACCAAAGCTATCAAAAACTATTTTCAGAATGTGTGAAGACTAAAAGGTTTGAGTTCTGGAGAAAAAGAAATGTGATTCTTATTTTTTTAAAAAGAATAAAGGGAAGTAATTAAATTACAGATTCACCATTCCTATTTCAGAACCTAGAAAATATAGGGGAAAAAAATGAAATTATCTTGTGGTAAATACTTGAAAGACAGCAGGAGATAAGCCATGACCTGTACAGATTCAGCATAAAATTGGAGTGTCACAATCAGTAATTTCTCAAAAAAAAGTAGCAAACCTTTTTCATAAGCAAATAGGAGAAATAGTTGGTAACATATCTCTTGACTTTAGCAAGACTATTAGACACTGTCTTTCTTAGTATTTTCTCAATCTAGACCCATTTAAATCTATTGTTATGTTTGACAGCACATCTCGAAAATCGTAACAATGCCAAAATTTAAAGATACACTGGATGAGTTATGGATAAATTGTCTTGATCTCGACCTACTCAATATCTTATGAGTGCCTTGTGTAGTGTAATAGTAATAATATGTTTATTTACTTCGCAGATAACAGTACAACTATGCTGAAATTAATTTAAGTATAACATAATCCTAAAAGATTTCTGAACTATTTTGGGAAGTTGGGTCTAATTTGTGAAGCTACCCTTCATGAATTCATCAAAAATAACTTCATGAACTTCAGTCTAATTGATACATTAAACTAACTACCTTGGACAGTCTTATGCAAGGGTCTGCAATAACTGACTAGATAGTATGGAGGAAATTATTTAAGAATGGTTCAGACGTTGTATATCACTAAGCCATGCCAAAGTTCTTCAACAAAAACATGTTACCTTGTGATGCTTTAGCAAGAATATAGTATGTATAGAACTACTTCCAGTGCACTCAGCAAAGATACATTAGCACTGGACACACACTTTGCTACTCTGTGCTTGAAAGGTATTGAGATGATGAGAGTGTAGAAAAAAGGAACTAGATCTAGAAGGGCTGCAGAAATTACACAAGAAAAGAATAAAAGACTTAGAGCAGTTTATCTCCAGATAAAGAAAGCAAGCATCTTCCAACTTCAAGAATGGTGAATTATTAGAATAAATTGTCCTGGGAATTTGTGAAGCCTCTGACTTTAGGAATCTTTAAAAACACATTGGATAAAAGTGTAATGAATGATACGGATCTATCTTTATCCAGGTAGTTTAAGCAGATGAAATGTTCTTCCTGTGATGCTTTAACCCTGGCTGATTCTTTGATACAACAGTACCTTCTAAGATCTGGAGCAAAGCTCCATTGGAATTATAGAATCATTATAGAATCACAGAATGGTTTGGGCTGGAAGGAACATTAAAGATCATCTAGTTCCCACCCCCCTGCCATGGGCAGGGACACTTCCCACTAGACCAGGTTGCTCAGAGCCCCATCCAGCCTGGCCTTGAACACTTCCGGGGAGGGGGCATCCACAACCTCTCTGGGCAACCTGTTCCAGTGTCTCACTGCCCTCACAGTAAAGAATTTCTTCCTAATATATAGCCTATATCTTCCCTTTTCCAGTTTATGGCTATCACCCCTTGTCCTGTCACTACATGCCCTTCTAAAGAGTCCCTCCCCAGGTCCCTCCCCAGCTGTCCTGTAGATCCCTTTCAGGTTCTGGAAGGCTGCTATCGGGTCCCCCCAGAGCCTTTTTCCAGGCTGAACAACACCAACTCTCTCAGCCTGTCCCCATAGTGGAGGTGCTCCAGCCCTCTGATCATCTTCACAGCCCTCTGTGGTGGTTTAATTCATGATAGCTCCCAACAGTCGCTCGCTCACCACCCCTGGGCCACAGAGGCCTGGGCCTGCTATAATACTGCCAGCAGCCAATATCAGCCGGTTGGAGGAGGGAAGTAAGAAAAGGGAAAAAAGGTAGATGCGAGAGTTAAGATAAAAAATAGTTCACTAAAATAGCTAAGGAACAAGAGATAATAAAAACGTAAATGGGATATAAGGGTGATAATACTGATAAGAAGAAAAGCAGTGACTTATGAGAAAGGCGATTTCTCACACACATGCAAGACCAACCCAGAAGGCAAAAAAGAAACACACAAGCCGTGACTTCCCCCCCTTCATCGGAGAGCAGGGCGGGAGGGCATGACATGATTTATACTGTATGGAATGCCTCATGGGTCAATTTAAGTCAGATGTCCTAACTCTGCTTTCCCCCCCACAACTTCCTAATCCCTTCTCTTCCAGCATTCGCAGACTTTACTATGCTAGAAACCATTACACCCTCCTCTGGACGCACTCCAACAGCTTGTTATATTTCTTGTGCTGGGGGGCTGCAGAACTGGATGCAGTACTCCAGATGAGGTCTCACAAGAGCAGAGTAGAGGGGTAGAATGACTTCCCTTGCCCTGCTGGTCACAATTCTTTTGATGCAACCCAGGATGCGTGTTGGCCTTCTGAGCCACACATTGTCCACCCATGTAGAGCTTTTCATCAACTGACATCCCAGTATCCTTCTCTTCAAAGCTGCTCTCCAGACATTCTTCATCCAACCTGTATTTGTGCTTGGGATTGCCCTGACCCAGGTGCAGGACCTTACACTTGGCCTCATTGAACATCATGAGGTTGGCATGGGCCCACCTCAAGCCTGTCCAGGTCCCTCTGGATGGCAACCCTTCCCTCTAGCATGTCAACAGCATCACACAGCTTGGTGTCGTCAGCAAACTTGCTGAGTGTGCACTCAATCCCACTGTCCATGTTGCCAACAAAGACGTTAAACAGCACTGGTCCCAGTACTGATCCCTGAGGGACTCCACGCATCACTAGTCCCCATTTTGACATTGAGCCGTTGACCGTAATGCTCTGAGAGGGACAGTGCAGCCACTTCCTTACCCAGCAAGTGGTCCGTCCATCAAACCCATGTTTTCCAATTTAGCGACCGGGATGTCATGTGGGACAGTGTCAAACTCTTTGCACAAGTCCAGGTAGATGACATCAGTTGCTCTTCCCTTATCCAGTGATGCTGTTACTCCATCATAAAGGGCTACCACGACTGTCAGGCACGATTTGCCCTTGGTGAAGCTATGCTGGTTGCCACCAATCACCTCATCTTCATTTTTCATGTGCCTTAGTAGATTCTTCAGGAAAATCTACTCCATGATCTTGCCAGGCAAACAAGTGAGAATGACTGTCCTGTAGTTTGCTGGATCTTCCTTTTTTCCCTTTTTGAAAACGGGGGTGAGGTTTCCGCTTTTCCAGTCAGTGGGAACTTCACCAGACTGCTGTGACCTTTCAAATATGATGGAGAGTGGCTTTGCAACTTCATCCATCCCTTAGGACCCGTGGATGGATCTCATTAAGTCCCATGGACTTGTGCACCTTCAAGTTCTTTAGATGGTCTCGAATCTGATCTTCACTTATGGAGGGCAGATCTTCCTTCTCCCAGCTCTCACCTTTGGTTTCTGCAACTTGGGTGGTGTGGCTAGAGTGAAGACTGAGGCAAAGAAGTCACTTAGCCCTTCAGCTTTTTCCATATTGCTCCTAGCAAGCCACAAATGGCTATCAGATGGTGATGGAATTACTAGCAGAAAGCAAAAGCTGAAATGTCATGCAGACAGGTAAATGCTAATAGACCAATTTCTCTGTCTCTGCCTATACTGGTCTGTAAATTACAAAAGCATCCATTTTTAAGGTATTATATAGTGCTCTGAAAAAGCAGTGTTTTTAGTGGAAATTAATTGTTCTTAGCTTGTGGATGTGGATTTTTTTTTAACAGTACTCCATCCTTCACACTTCCTGTAGATTTTTTTTTCACAGCTGGGATCAGTTACAGATAAATTGTGTCATTTCACTGAGGGCTTTTCACGCATACAGTACATAACCAAAATTAAATATTTAAGTACTATTTAAAATGAACATCTTCAATTCTGAAAAATTGAAATGTATTCACAGAAAACAAATGAACAGAATTTTTGAAAGACTGGAAATCCGAAGGACAGAATTTTGACTGTGAAGCCCATTTTCCTAAACTTCATTTGCAAGCAGCATACTCATCACAAAATACAATTTTTTCATTATAATAATGATTGCAATAGCTGAAATCCAGATCTTTAAAACTTTTCTCCAGTCAATAGAGCATCTGATTGAGTTTATTTGGTAAAGAATACAAAATAATTAAAAAGTTTGAAGGAGCAACAGAATCAACTACCAAACTCAGAAATTCTGTTATTCAGAAATAACAGAATATAAGCCTGGAAATTTACCAAAGTTAGCGAAGAGTTCACATTCCTACTTCATCTGGAATTTTCATTGGATATTCTTGGAATGTGAGCCAATCACTAACCAAGATAACCAAGAATAAAGAAATGTATTCTAAACCAAACATGTCAGATTACCAAATCAAACTATAGTTGTATTGAAATTCAATGTGCTTTATTATAATTATTAGAAGTTGTTATTAAAAATAGTCTAACTTCACAGAGTTATAAAATTATCGGTAGCAATTGCCAGTGTTGTTAAGTTTATGACTGTGATGAACAATTTCAAAGTACATCAAAGATTAATAACAAAGATCACCAGAAGTGTTGATTCATCCAGGAAACTTGTAGCTAGATATTGGTAATGATTAGTAATCACATAAGGCATTAGGTCTAACAGGAGTAATGAGAAAGCACTTTTTGTGAACACAGTTATCACTCAGCTGTTTTCACTGTGAAACTAGAGAAATCACTGGACATACTCAAAGCCAAGTAAAGATAACCTCATTGTACCAGAATCAGATCATCTAATCTGCAGTTTCAGTTCAAATGCAGTTCAGTTCTGACATGAATCACAGAATCATTGAATGGCTAGGGTTGGCAGGGATCTTAAAGTTCGTCTAGTTCCAAGCCTCCACCATGGCCACAGTTGCCACCCACAAGATCAGGCTGCCCAAAGTCCTATCCAACCTGGAACGGAGCACCTCCAGGGACGGGGCATCCACAACTTCCCTGAACAGCCTTTGCCAGTGCCTCAGCACCCTCTGAGTAAAAAATCTTCTCCTAATATCTAATTTAGATCTTCACTTTCTTAGCTTTAATCCATTCCTCCTTCTCCTATCACTATCAGACTGTGTAAAAAGTTGGTTTCCCTCCTGTGTGTAAGCCCCCTTCACGTACTGGAAGGTTGCAATGAGGTCTCCCTGGAGCCTTCTCTTCTCCAAGCTAAACAAACACAGTTCCTTCAGACTTTTTTCACAGGAGAGGTGCTCCAGCCTCTCATCATCTTCATGGTCTCCTCTGGATCTGCTCCAGCAGCTCTATGTCTTTCTTTGTGCTGAGGGTCCCAGGCCTGGATGAAATGCTCCAGATGACACCTCAGGAGGGCAGAGCAGAGAGAGACAATCACCTCCATCTCCCTGCTGGTTACTGCTATGACGACGCCTTCACTATGAGGACAGACTGAGAGCTTTGGGGCTGCTCAGCCTGGAGAAAAGAAGGCTCCAGGGAGACATGATAGTGGCCTTTCAGTATCTAAAAGAGGGCCATAAGAAAGAAGAGGACAGGCTCTTTAGCAGGGCCCGTTTTGATAGGACTAGGGGAAATGGTTTTTAACAGAGAGAAAGGAGATTTAGACTGGATATAAGGAAAAATTTTTTTACCGTAAGGGTGGTGAAGCACAGGAAGTGGTTGCTCAGAGAGGCGGTGGATGCCTCATCCCTGGAGTCCTTCAGGGTCAGGCTGGACATGGCTCTGAGCAACCTGATGTAGCTGTAGATGTCCCTGTTCATTGCAGGGGAGTTGGACTAGATGACATTTAAGAGTGCCTTCCAACTCACATGATTTTATGATTCTACGATTCTGTGATTCTACACCCCTAAAAGTATGACTTTTTTCAGAATATGTTACTCCTAATCCTGAAGGCAGATAAGGTCTTCATTTATAGAGAAAAATCTGCATGAATGTTTAAAAATCCTTACAGCAATTCACCCTTGATGAATATACTGTATTATACAGCTATGCCATGAGGGAATCTGGAAGATAATCTATACATTGTGACATTTTATTTTGATTTTTTTTTAATCAAGATACTTGTTTATTTTTCTAAAAGTTCTGTAGCTTGAAACTTCATTAATTCTATCATAATGAGAATACACTATGTTATTTTCACGTATGTATGTGAAATACAAAAGCACCCTTCTTAACCACAAGAAACTGCTATAAGCTTTGACAGTTAGTAAACAGTATAGAAACTTTAAACATATATTACATATTTATTTCATTATTCCCAAAACCATACATAATTAATTCAACAGCAATATGTAATTCAGTTAACATGTAATACTAACACTGGGAATTTGTTGAATTGACACTTTATTGACCATCTCCAGTTTTTAGTATTTTTTAATGACTAAGCACAACTTCCTATTTACAAACAAGCAAACAAATAAAAAACAAATAACGTTAGACCATAGGACTACTATATTTAGAGACCAAAAGCTAAAGTGTCTATTCAGATAAGGATATGGATGTTAAGGAGCTAAAAAACCTGTTTCCTCAGGATTTTGAAGCTTTTAATTAAATTTTCACATTTCAAATAAAAAATGAGCTGAATGTGCAAACGAAAGGAAGTGAAACCAAACTGCTCAAAGGGATTAAAAGTGTTTAAAAACTTTTCTTATCAGTACCATTACCTGGTTTTCTGTTTTAATTTCTGTCCCCGGTTCTTTCTTCCCTTGTTCATTTTCTCTTTCTCTACTCGCCATCCTTTTCTCTTAAACCAAGGTACCAATATGTTTTCACAAGCAGCCAAATATCCTCCTTACTGTCAAGAGAGTCATTAAAGAGGATGAATGTCTACACTTAGGCATGCTTAATACAAGACTTGCCAATATATAGGAATGACTGGAAAAACTGAGGAAATAATAACATTACAGGAAATATTAGTCTTAACTTGTATTTATTTAAAAACAGACTATTTTTCTTTTACTGAGTGCCTTTATCTGAACTTCTCCTTGGTACCTGATGTCTTTTATGCTTGCCCAGATTTTTTTCTACTTTTGTCAAAAAAAAGAAGGAAGTAGAGGCCACGTGTTTGTTGCTGGCAAACACTTCTGTCACATACACCTCAAGCATAAGTGTCAGCCAGGCCAGATGGCACCATTTCTAAAGACGATGAGCTTGGAAGTATTTTCCATCAACGTCAAGGAGACCTCCAGATATTTAGTATATTTCACACATTTAGGTCATGAGCTACACTAACATCTTGAGTGTGGAGATTTGCGTATTTACAGTAATCAAAGAGATTGTGAGGCAATTTGTCTCTCTCTTCCAGATAGCTAACAATAATTGTAAGACAATCAGTGCACATGGATTTTCATGTTGTAAGACAACTAATAAACCTGAAGTTTATGTAACCTCAAGAAAGCAAGAAAATACGTGTCAGGGAAAAAATGTGCAGTTATATATCATTTTGCTAACTGTAACAGCGATCTGGAGAATACAATTCCATGTCAGTATAACAACCAATGAGCATGCAGTTTCATGATAGCCAATAAAATATTTTTTTCCACATCAAATTATTTGAATTTTGGCAAGAAAAAAGGCATTAACTTCCTTCTCAAACTGTCAGAATTTATAAAAAAAAAAAATCAAATAATTTCCTTCTATGATAATTCACAAGGGACAAATCTGGAAACATACAGGGCCAAGTCTGTTTTAACTTACACCCTTTTCAACCTCATTAACTTCAGTGGTATTGGCCAGGGCTGTGAGCTAACTTGGAATTTGGCCCATGGAAAGAACACTCTTTCCAACACAATTTTTTCATTTTTTTTCCTTATGCATATTACAGCATTTTTTTAACTGCAAAAAGTCTTAAACATGCAATTTGATTAAGGATATAAAATAGAAATGACACAATTCATATCACTCAGATCCTAGGATTCAGTAGAATATGCATATTTCTAAATAAGAGGCAGAAGTCTCTTTCAAAAATGGCTTTATTAAATTATATGACATTAAAAAGAGGCGGTCATTAAAAAGAGGTGGGATCTTAGACTCAGGTAGCTGTCATTGAGTCATTCTCAAATACTCACAGAAGGTTTTTAATCTGTTGAGATAAAATGTAGTGAATCTAGCACAAGTAGCTTAGCGAAAAATCTATGCCCAAATTTTCACAACCACCCCTAAACAGAAGTGGGTGTGCTAGATGTTCCTATCTGCCCATGCTGTTCACAACTGCTGTTTCGATAGGGTTCACCAGGAACTACACATGCCATTTAACATTGTGACTTCTTCTTTCAGTACTGTGGATGGTCGTCTTTAATATATTTATTGATGATCTGGATGAAGGCACTGAGTGCAACCTCAGTAAGTTTTCAACAACACCAAGTTGGGAGGACGTGTTGATCAGCCTGATGGAAAGAAGGCTCTACAGAGGAATCTGTAGGCTAGATAGGAGGCTAGATAGATGGGCTGAGGCTAACTGCATGAGGTCCAACAAGACCAAGTCTCGGGTCTTGCACTTCGGTCACAGGAACCCCATGCAAATCTACAGGCTTGGGACTGAGTGGCTGGAAAGCTGTGTGGAGGAAAAAGACCTGAGGGTATTAGTGGACAGCCAACTGAATATGAGGCAGCAGTCAGCAGCATCCTGGCTTGCATTAGGAATAATGTGGCCAGCAGGATGAGGGAGGTGATTGTCCCCCTGTCCTCAGCACTGGTGAGGCTGCACCTCCAGTGCTGTGTTCAGTTTTGTGCCCCTCACTAGAAGAAAGACATTGAGGCCTTGGAGTGTGTCCAAAGAAGTGCAATGAAGTCGGTGAAGGGCCTGGAGCACAAGTCTCACAGGGAGCGGCTGAGGGAACTGGGACTGTTTAGTCTGGAGAAGAGGAGGCTCAGGGGAGACCTTACTGCTCTCTGCAATTACCTGAAAGGAGGCTGTAGTGAGGTGGGAGTCGGCCTCTTCTCCCAGGTAACTAGTGATAGGACGAGAGGTAATGGCTTCAAGCTGCACCAGGGAAGGTTCAATATGAGTGTTAGGAAAACCTTCTTCTCTGAGAGAGTGGTCAGGGATTGGAACAGCCTGACCAGGGTGGTGGTAGAGTCTCCTTCCCTGGAGGTGTTTAAGAGATGTGTAGATGTGGCACTTAAGGACATGATTTAGTGGGCATGGTGGTGTTAGGCTGACAGTTGGACTAGATTATCTTAGAGGTCTTCTCCAACCCTTATGATTCTATGACTCTCTTTTGTCTTTCTTTTTATTTGCTGCAACCACAGTTGAAGAAGAATCAGCAACACTCTGAGACAGGAAGTGTTGTTCCCAGAGGAATGAGACTTCCAGCACACTGTACTCTGATCTGGTTTTGGCTGCTACGAATAGTCTTATTATGTAGAATACAAAAAACTATCTTGGGGAGTGTCAGGATCATCATGGAGGTCTCAAGAGCATCCCAACAACCCTCCTCTGTTTCCATTAATGTAAGGTCACTTTGTAGAGAAATTCTTACATCAGCCTTTCATGATGGCATATCTGAGCTTGAATTCCAAGATTCAACTGTGTTTTTCAGTTAACTCTCTAGAAATTACCTGTTTAGAAGTTAACTGAACTTCAGACATCAGTTGATGAAATAGCCATTTGCAAACTGCAGACAACAAGGTTTCATGGGGTTTATATAGTAATTTTCTTTCTAAATTACAAAAAGTCCAAGAGACAAACAAATATTCCTAACACTTTCAAAGAGGGACTTTCTAAATACAGTGTGACAGTACAGCTTACAGTTTTGTATCCTTTTCTTTGGAGATGGGTGCACCACAAATATAGTATATATAGTCTCTTCACCTTTCCATCAAACAATCTTTTTACTGCTTCCAGTGTTTTGAAGGTTTTGGTGAGAATTTCATTAATGATATATCCTTATGACGTATACCTACAACACAAATGACTTTATGGTACCATTGAAATAGGCTGATGGCTAGTATCATACATAATCAAATGTAGGGCTAACTGAAAAAAGATTAGAGATGTAGGTTTTAGGAATGTTTTATTGATCTCAGCTACTCAGGTCACAACACTCAGGAGCATCAGGTTCTTCAATGTTAATTTGTTTGTAATACGATTACGGACACCAAGTACTTCATGTGGA
This sequence comes from Alectura lathami, assembly GCA_013399715.1. Classification (NCBI taxonomy): domain Eukaryota; kingdom Metazoa; phylum Chordata; class Aves; order Galliformes; family Megapodiidae; genus Alectura; species Alectura lathami. The sequence goes on along the minus strand of VXAV01001972.1, from coordinate 308,681 downwards.
TGTTATTCACACGCTCTATATTCTGGCTCATAATTTTACCAACTTTTATATGCTTCAAATGATTTAGAGAAACATGCTTTCTCAAACTTCTGATCTGCAACTGCATCCTGAACAAATATTTAGTACTGTAAAAAATACATGATTTTGAGGAACGGGTATTCAATTCTGCCTTTGGAAATTAGCAGGGAAAAAAGAATTCTGTTGATAAGCAAAAACATGCCAAATCTTGGGTTACATAATTACATATTATTGAAAAGGCCTCTCACTAAATGTTTACTTCTTTTCAGTTATGAGAAAGTCTTAAGATTTTTAAAAACTATAGAAATTAAAGTCTAGACTCTCTCCTATTGTGTTAAGTTTAACCAGCTTAAAATTTATTATGTTCTATTATTAGAGAATCCTGAGGTTGTTGAACATACTTCTATTTTTTAATGTAGATGAATAGCAAATCTTGTTGGGAGAAGGATTTGTTGTTATTATTTCCTACAGGCTTGTGTATGAGACTGATAAAAATCCTGCCTAAAAATTTGCTTGAGCAAGAAATCTAGTGATGCAGTTTCTTATATATGACATGCATCATTGTTTTAAAGTGTACCATCAGTAAAAGGAATTTGGATCTATGCCTTTTCTGGAGAATTTTCAAATCAAAAAGCATAATCAAAACAGAAGTATTGGTAATTTTGCTGCTGCTCAGCACTGTGGAAGGCAATTACTTACATCTCACATTAGACAGCTTGGCTGCAACAGTGTAGGATTTCCCAGTGGTCTTCAACTTGTACTCCATTGGGAGTCATCTGACAGCAAATTCTTTATGGCAATGAATCAAAAAAACACCCTTTTGCCGATAAAAGACATACTAGATTTGAGATGCAAAAACTTGCCCAGGCTGAGAAAAGCAATTCAAATAAACTCATTTGTAGATGAAAACTTGGTCTGGTGCAACAAGCTCACACAAGGTCCCACAGTGTGTTTAAACCTCACTTGAGTGAAATTTTAGTATGCATTCTCTATGCAGCTGGTGTAGGTGTAACGGTCAAAGGCAAGGTATGGAGAAGTCAAAGGTCCACAGAAAACAAGTGAAAATAAACCAAAAGAAAATCAGACTCTGTTAGTCAAAGAAAAGCTTTCCTTGCCTTTCCAGGCTTTCTCCATAGCCATTTCTACATAGCCATGATCATTCAAGGAATCTGGCTCAGGATGACAATGCTATATACACAGTAAAATACAAAAGCAGTTTTATGTAACCATTTAATCACATGGTAAGAGAGCTAAGGAATACAGAACAAATATAGGCCATGGCAAATTTGTGTACTGCCATTTTATAAAATAAATGCAAAAGATGATTATGTGAAAGAAGAAAAAAAATTAAAAATAAATATAGTTTTTCAAAAATAACAGTACAGATTATTCTAAAGTAACATAGTAACTCATAGAGGAACCTCTATGAAGACAAAACAAAAGGCAGAGAATGGTCTGGATGATATAATAGTCTATTATTATAAATGTAACTACATACAATCTGCAAAGGTGTCCATAGAAACTGTGGAATCTCCTTAGAAATATTTTACTGTACCCAAGACCCAAGCAGCCTGGACATACCTAAAGACAGACTTAACTTGAGCGTAGATGAGGCTAGATAAACTTTAGAAGTTCCTTCCAACTACAAATATTCTGACTCTTGATGTAAATAGGTTAAAAATTACATTTATTGACCATTCTGTTTTCAAGTTGTTACTTCACACCTGTGGAATATTTGGATCCATCTCAGCCTCTCACCTTCCGTGTTTTCAGATGCGATAAATCCTATTTAGTCTAGAGAAAACTAAATTAACTTAAGCAACAGTACTGCTAGGATTCTTATCTCATTCTTTCTCCAGAGGTTATCAAATAATACTCCCTGTATTATGTAACACAAAATACAATACTGAGACCTGCCTGAAAAGGGCTGATATCAAATTATAACCTTACTTTTGGCAGGAGGAAGACTGCATGTTTGTCCCTGGCAATGCATTTTACACTGTCAGTGATTTGCACAAATGCAGAATAACCTCTGCAACATGTTTCCTCACTTGGCTGTGAGGACTGGGCTTACCCTGCCTGGCCAGGTGCAAATCTTGGCAAGGCGATGTCATGCAGCCAGGACTGGACTTGGACCGCACCAGCTCCTTTCCTTATCCCCATACAGCATCTTTCCAGAGGCAAGGCAGAGCTGCTCCTTTGTGCCAGTGGTGGGCTGCACTCAGAAACTTGCCCATGGGTCAGATAAGGAAATTAACAACTTTGCTTTCAGCTGCTTAGCTTCTCTTTACTCAGTGATGCACATACCTGGTGGGGAATTATTTCATGTTGGGTCTCTGGCTCCCAGGGAAAGACTGAGATGGCTGCTAAAACAAACAAGATAAATACAACCTGATGTTCACTTCTGAGTGTTGGTTCACACCTATTCTCACTGATAAGTAAATAAAATATGCATTTCAGTTGTAAGTATCCAGAATCCTTGCTGTAGGGGGCTTAACTCAGGTATTCAGAAGCCACCTAGGGCTCACAACTTAGGTTATAACAAATGTTTAACATTCACTCTCTTGTTCCTCTCTACAACACTACCACTTCAACAGCTCACTTGCTTAGGATAATCAATAGGCTTTATCAGGAAAGTGAAGTTTTGTTATCTACCATTTTCTTAAATTGAAGTATGCACAGAATCCAGATATCTCATTTCCTCAGCACCTCATCAAAGATGCTGAAACTATCTGAAAAGCATCTGCCTGCTCCAGCAAAGGTAACATGGGTCATACCCTAAATTACTATTTACATATATGTAATTTCTTGCTTAATAACCAAAGTATCAATATATGAGGCTCAAGCAGTGTTCCTAACTTTTATAAGCCTCATCTACTAGAGCTGCATTACAAACAACTCCTTGGCAAAATACTTTTTAAGGAATACTGCTCTATGAAACAGCCGCTACATTTCATAGTATGATAAAGATTCTGCCATGTTGTGTTGTGCTTGTAAAGTCTTTGGGATTTTCAAAACAAACAAACAAACAAAACACAAACAAACAAACAAACAAACAAAAAACCTTAGCACTCAGAGCAACATATGAACACCCAAGAAATAGCTATAACTATTTAAAATTGATTTTATCTTTGGTTGAATCTTATAGTCTGAATCACTGTAGCATGTCCTGTAAATGCCAGTCTGCTCCAGTGCTATATAATCCAGGTTAACACAAACCAATCTGTCACAAGCAAGGTACTCCATTTCTTTCAGCTAAAGATTCAAAAAGCAAAGATTGAATTTTCTAGTCATTTATACTAAAATAAATGTAATTACTGAGGACTGGTTTTAATTCTAAAACCTTAGAATATATCACCTGAAATACAAACTAGGACCACATTAAGTAAAACAATGAGCTACAAAAAAAGGAAATTTAAGTTGTTCCTTAATTTATTTCAATAACACACAGCCTGCTGAAGCTACCACCAGCTAATATATTATAATCATGTGTTACTATGTACCCAAGATAGCACTATTTACAGAATTGCAGTGCTTCATTTTCTTTTGGTTAGAAGATTTGAAATCACTCTGTACCACTCTGTACCACTATTTCAGCCAAGTTCTATGTCAATATCCACTCTGATGAGTGTTAAACATGGGCCTTACATTTTAACTGTTACTAGCAGCATCCAGCTCCATAATAAAACAGAGAGGCACTTCACATCTCTGATTGCACTTTATGAGTTGACTGAATTAGTGTAAATGTAGTTAAAGTAAAAATGACCATATACAATTTGGGTACTTCTAACTACTGTGCAAGTTATAAAAAAAAACCCTCGGTATGGGCAAAACTTAACAATCTCATAGAAAGAGTATTATATATTTTATTAAACGTGTAATAATTTATGAAATGTTACTATCAGAGACATAAGGATCATCAAAGTATGTTATAAACATAGAACCATAGAACCATTAATGTTGGAAAGGACCTCTAAGATCATCTAGTCCAACCCAACACCACCATGCCCACTAAATCATGTTCCCAAGTGCCACATCCACACATTTCCTGAACACCTCCAGGGACAGTGGCTCCATCACCTTCCTGGGCAGACTCTTCCAATGCCTGACCACTCTCTCACAGAACAGGTTTTTCTTAACATTACCTCTTGTCCTATCACTAGTTACCTGGGAGAAGAGGCCAACCTCTACCTCACTCCAACCCCCTTTCAGGTAAATGTAGAGAGCAGTTAAGGTCTCCCCTGAGCCTCCTCATCTCCAGATTAGACCATGCCAGTTCCCTCAGCCGCTCCCCGTAAGACTTATGCTCCAGGCCCTCCAACAACTTTGTTGTCCTTCTTTGGACACACTCTAGGACCTCGATGTCTTTCTTCTAGTGAGGGGCACAAAACTGAACACAGCACTGGAGGTGCAGCCTCACCAGTGCTGAGGACAGGGGGACAATCACCTCCCTCATCCTGCTTCTACATCACTTCTGAAGCAAGCCAGGATGCTGTTGGCTTTCTTGTCCACCTCAGCACAGTGCTGCCTCATATTCAGCTGCCCGTAGCCTAATATCCTCAGGTCCTTTTCCTCTGCACAACTTTCCAGCCTGCAGCATTGCTTGGGGTTGTTATGACCAAAGTACAGGACAGTTGGTCTTGCTGAACCACATGCAACTGGCCTCAGCCCATCTATCTAGCCTGTCCAGGTGCCAGCATAGGGCCTTCCTACCCTTAGGCAGATTAACACTAACTCCCAACTTGGTGTCATCATACTCTCTATCATTTCATACATGGAGAGCATGATCACCTCATTGCTTGCATCAAAAAGATATATATAGGTAAAGCATAAATACTAGTACATTGTACTTGCTTATTATAACCCTCTACGAATGCTTAGATGACTGAAAACACAATTAGCTCTAAATGTTATTAATTCAAACATAATTTCAAAATTCAAAATTAATCAGATAGCGTTAAAATACATTTGATGTCAATCCAAGAAAGAGGAATGATTTCCAAAATTATGACTGTACTTCAAATCAATTGTTCAGATTCATAAATTTGTTGCTCCTAAACTAATAAGGATATTTGCCTCTTTCAGGATCATCAGGTTTCTGAGAAAACCCCTTTCTTGTCTCTGGACAGTGACGCTAGGACTTGCCATGGTCTTGGCAGTGATCATGTCATTTCTCTGCTGCCCTAAGTCCCATAGCAATTAACTCTGTCTTTTCTTAGATATACTTGAACACCTCTTGAGGGTGTTTTTTCCCTCTCTTTCTCACAGATTAGCCTGTTCTACTAAGGTCTATGAAATATCCACTGAGGAAATCTGAGATGAAAGCAAGAGTGAAAGAGCTGTGCAGAACACGTCCAGGGAGTGTGGTGAGCCTGGACATGCTGCAGTTACTTGTACGAACATGCATTGCACTAGTGTGTGAACAATCACATTAAGGCAAGTCAAACGTCCTGGATGCCCCACTGAGGCTGAGCTGAGGATACCTGCCCCTCCAGCCTGCCCTGAAGGCCAGGTGCTTGTTGAGCACCCACAGTGAACCTTGTAGTACTGACCTTGTAGGATACAGGGAAAATATCGACAGCAGCCATCTTCACATGCACCAAAGCTGTTTTCTTGGGCTTCCTGAATTCATGGCAACCCAGGTGAAGCACTTGCTTTCACTGAGTTGAAATCCAAAAATTATGGAATTTCCTCCCTTTTTTTAGTGAATAAAAAACTTCCGTTGACTCCTAAAAACAGTTGCTTACTACACGCTCAGTGCACATAGGATGTTTTTACTGTTAGAATAATATCTCATCAATCTCTGTAAGCATCTTTTAATCTATTTCTACGTTCCCTGATCTTATTCTAATGAAAATAAATGAGGTATAACATTTTCCTTCTCTTTGTTTCGCTCTGCATCTTCCCCAAAGCAAAAGCAGAGAATTTAAGTTTTTCCAGTTCAAGAACTTTCATACCTCTTAACATTTGAATATGCCTAAATTGAATCCATGCAGCCTCACACACAACGCATATGTACACATATATGTGCACACAATGAAAGCTTTTTTTCTGAGCTAGATGTGTTTGGTGAAATGAATTATAGATTACAGCTGTCTTTTAGTGAACACAGGCCAAAGAATATTTGGCACTGATATATACATGCCAAAATAAGACAGGTATTCTCATGTAGTAATATATGGAAGCTTGTCCATTATAAGTTCTTTCGATGCATATAATACAATTTCATTTCTGAATATTTCAAATCTGAGTTTTTCATTAAATGATGTTCCTTACTTTAAGTCTTTATATCTTAAACCACAGTACTGTTACAGGTACCACTGTTGCCAAAATATCTGTGGTTACTGAAAAGGGCTGTAGTAGAATTTCAAGTGTTTATTGACAACTGGAAGAAATTTTGTGGTAACGCTCATATAGCACTCAAGTGATATTTAGGAGTCCTCTTCCTTTATAACAGCATCCCATAAACTGTTCACAATAAACTCACCACAGATGCGAAAAACTCCTGTGTGGTTTTACAGCCTCAAAATTCCAAAACCAGTTCTGGATCCTCTGTGCCAGTAAATAAGTAAGCAAATAAATAAATAAAGGACAGATAAAGAGATAGATAGACCTATACCTATCGACACATCTATCTATGGACAAATGAATATAAATAATACATATTTGTATATTTAAACACACACACATATTTAATATATATATATGATGATGCAAATTTATCAGGGCGTAGAGAATACAGAATAGACTACTATTTCTCTCATCCAAGTACTGAAAATCAAAAATAACTCTATGAATAGAGATAAAGTTTCCAATAGTAAAAATTACATAGCACTGGAAGATGATGCACATGATGGATGTACAGTCTCCAACTCTGGATGTCTCCTGGCTTCATTGGACAGAAACATCCAAGGAAATAGAAGCACCTTATTGATCTCCCTTCAGCAGTAAATTGGATCAGATCCCTATCTTTATAATGATTTTATGGCAAAACTGTCAAAGACAACTCTTCAACCAAGAAGCTGGAAGACTTTGAAGTTATTTTTAATTCTTCTAATTATTCTGCCATAGCTTTTAAGATATTCTACACTGTCTTTACCCATTCACTTAGCCAAAGAAAGCAATGTGGTCACACACTCTGGAGTCCATCAAATGTGCAAGAATGAATTGCATGATTATACTAGCTTTCTTTCAAGGATATCTCTCCAATGCAAAAATTGCAAATACATCATACTTCTGCAGAATGCTCTTGTGTTAAGTCCAGTACAATCACATAGCATGAAGCATGGCCAGCAGGTCGAGGGAGGTGACCTTGCCCTCTACTCTGTGCTGGTGAGAACCCACCTAGAGTACTGCATCCAAATGTGGAATCCTCAGCACAGGAGAGACATAGACCTGTTGGAACATGTCCAAAGTGGGGCCACAAAAATGATTCAAGAGATGGAACACCCCCCATATAAGGACAGACTGAGAGAATTGGGGCTGTTCAGTCTGGAGAAGAGAAGGCTCTGGGGAGACCTTTTAGCGGCGTTTCAATATCTTAAGAGGAGCTACAAGAAAGAAAGGGACAGAATCTGTAGCAGGGTCTGTTGTGATAGGACTAGGGGAAATGGTTTCAAATTGAGAAAGGGGAGATTTAGCCTGGATATAATGAAAAAGTTTATTACAGTATCAGTGGTGAAGCACTGGCACAAGTTGCCCAGAGAGGTGGTGGATGCTTCATCCTTGGAGACATTCAAGGTCAGGCTGGACAGGACTCTGAGCAACTTGATCTAGCTGTAGCTGTCCCTGTTCACTGCAGGGGAGTTGGTCTGGATTATGTTTAAAGGTCCTTCCAACTCAGATGATTCTATCAGTATATACTGGGAGAAGAAACCCTTGAGAGCAGCCCTGCAGAGAAGGACTTGGGCGTTGTGATCGACAAAAAGCTGGACATGAGCCGGCAGTGCGCTCTTGCAGCCAGGAAGGCCAATGGCATCCTGGGCTGCATCAAGAGAGGGGTGGCCAGCAGGGAGAGGGAGGTGATCGTCCCCCTCTACTCTGCCCCTGTTAGGCCTCACCTGGAGTGCTGTGTCCAGGCCTGGGGCCCCCAGTACAGAAGGGATGTGGAGTTGTTGGAGCGGGTCCAGAGGAGGGCCATCAAAATGATCAGAGGGCTGGAGCACCTCTCCTATGAGGAGAGGTTGAGGGAGTTGGGATTGTTTAGCATAGAAAAGAGAAGTCTCCGGAGACACCCCATTGCGGCCTTCCAATGCTTAAAAGGAGCTTACAGGCAGGAGGGGGACCGACTTTTTACACGGGTGGATAATGCTAGGACAAGGGGGAATGGGTTAAAACCCATTATTATTTTCAGGAAGGTTTGGCTTCCTGCCAACATTCTATACTACCAAAACTTCAGGCAAACCTTTAGAGTCCAAAGGGGTCATTTTGTTTTTATTTTGATATCTAAAATTTTCTACTGAGCACTTATGACTTTATGTTAACTGAGATATGTCAGTCTCTGCTTATTNACTGGCACGTTAGCAGGCGTGGCCACTGACAGGGATCTTTCATCACAAAAAACAAACAAACCAACCAACCAAAAAAAAAAAAAAAAATTATTATATGAACTCACTTTTATAATCAAGCTTCCAAAGTATGTATCGTCTTTTTCTTTACCTTATGAACATTGGAAGTCTGTAACTGCAGAGTTTAAATTACCTCATAGGTAGAAGAAAGGCATCAAGACTTTTATACAAGGAAGACACTCAGACTACTGGAGATATACACTTATTTCACCTATAAGATGTTCTTATTTATCTTTTCTAGTCCTCCTGTTATCTGGCTACTTTATTTCCCTGCAGATCTTTCTTATTTCATGACAGCAGGTTTGAATTACTTCTGAGATGTAGCTGGATTTTTTAGACCAAACTATCTCATGGATGGTTTCACTTCCAATCACATTGAGTAAGTCTGAAGTCAGTATCTCATCCAAATACTCAAAGATATTCTATGTTCATTTAGCTCATATTATAGATAGTCTTAATCTTACTAATCTTTCTGATGTTAGTCTTGCATGAGTCTTCATAAAGTCTTACACAAACTTTGTGTTTCTTTCTCAGTAACTTTTTCCATATTTTCCTTATTTTAAGGGCAAACCTTTAACAAGCATCTACCAAATGAAGATATGGTGTATTTTTCAATTCAGTAGTTCTTGTCTGAGATTCTTTCATTTCTTACAATTTTTTTTTTTTCAATTGAAATCACATCTAGGAATATGTCAAATGAACCTGACACTTAAGAGTAGCAATGTGGTACTGGAGTGTACGACCAACACAAGCTTTTGAGAGTGCATTAAAAGCTATATGAGTAGACAGCTAGTACTGTAAAGGGATTTTTTACTGTATTCCTCAGTGCCTCTTAAAAAATTTGTTGGTCTATTGCTCCTGTGTTGTGACTTCTTCACTATGCCTACTTTTCCTACCAAGGCATATAAAACTCCTACTGAAAAGGTTCTAACATTGCCTCATTCTGATGCTCCCTTACTGAGGATTTGCAGTTGAGTTCAATATAGATGTTTTTAATTAGGTGTGTCCTTAAGACATTCCCAAAGATCATTTTTGGGCAGCTGTGCTTCCTCCTCCTGCACTTGTTCTTCACAGCAGAGCATCTGGGTTCTTTCTATTGGCGTCTTGATGGACATGATTTTAATGTGCTCTAAACCTTTGCCACTGATGGGAGTGTCATGTCATATCATTAAGAGCAGTGTATAGAACTTTTCCTCTGACAGAGGCTAGAAAATTATTATGCATATTGCACTAAAAGGGTGATCAGGCAGTCTGGTTGGGATTCTAACAGTTACCATTCTTTCTAGAACTTTCCACACTCAAGGTGACCAGCACAATCAGCAACCAAGGAAAACAGATATTCCTGTACTGCATATAGTGACTAAATCCTTGGCCATTGCTATTCAAATTAGTTTCTGTGATAATGAACAGTGACACAATAATGGTCCTTTCTTTCTCATCCTTACTATGTCTTTTCACAAAAAAAAATGCTACAGCAGCAGTATGCAGTGCACATGACAGCTGTTGTGAGAAAACACCATCGAACTTTAAACACCAATATAATGTTAGAAAGCAGGCATCACTTTATTGCAGTGCTGGGAGCATAGGGAATCTCTCCTCACGATGCTCAAGAAGCGTTTTTTCCTGATCGGGCTGTATAGCACATTCTAATACATATTCATTACATTTCCTAGAACAGCTATGCATATACATACAGTTTCCGAGAACTCATTAATATATGTACATGTCCTTTAAGTATGTGCAGTGAGGTTCTCTGGTGGTCATCAGTGGTCATCTTCCTCAAATCTTCATCCTTCTTCAGCTTCTTGGTCATCTGCTCGGGTGGACTTTGTTCAGTTTCCTGCAAAATCAGCATGTTTCTCTTTGCTTGCTGACTACACATGTGAGCAGAAGGTGTTTGAAACAGAGTTATTGTCCCTCACAATTCTTCCCTTGACTGTTTCTTTCCACAGTCCCCCCTTATCCCTTAGTTATTTCCTTTCACAGTCTTTCCTTTGTTTTAGTTGTTTCTTTTTGCAATGCTGACATTTCTAATTCATGAGCTAACAGTAAAATGGTCACATTCGTAATGCACTCAGTACTTTTCACAGATATATTGCATGTTGGGTTTTCATAGTTATATTGCATATTGGGTTAATTCGTAAGTATCAAAACAATAATTTTTTCTATACCATATCACAGCAATATCTTCCCCTTTGTTCCCATGAGCTTAGTACATAAATACACAGCAGCTGAACATAGGAATGCCAGACTACAATGAAACCTGATCTTTGCCATTAAACACGCCACCTCCTAAACGCAGCGCTTCACACCTGCCTAGTCCAGCAATATTTACAGAACCCAAGGAAAATTGTAATCATGCAGTATGTAAAGCAAGAACTTTATCTAGTGTCTGACATTTGAGGACACAGCAATAAAACTACATTTGTTCCTTAAGTTCTGAGTTCTGATTTTTGCAAAATCCCTGCACCTTCTGCACATCCTATTAGTAACCATAGCTCACTGAATTTCACTTACACCAGTTTTGCCAGCAACTTAATATTGGGCAATACCAGTTAGACTAATCATGAATCCAACCCTAATCCTAACCCAATAAGAGAGACGGGATGAAGCAATAAATCCAGTTCACTGACTATAGCTGGCCTAAACTTCTGTCTTAACCCCAACATTAAAAACACTGCTAATGATACCTGAGAAGGTCCTTATTATAACAGCACAAGACCAATCAACTTCAACTTTAATCAGAGTTCATTTGCCCTTTCCAATTTGGCAGCATTTCTAACTTATCATCCCCTACTAACATGAACCTTGAGCTACCTAACTGCTCTAGCATTAGATGGCTGAATATCACAGCGCTGCTCCTTCTCAATAAAAGTTAAAAATACACTCATGCCAAGGATTATTTCTTATAGCCCTTTTTCTGCCTGCCTTTGAACTAATCTTACCTATGTGATATCAGACTTGACTGAGCTCTGTGGCCTTTGTTAGATCTAGTAGTAAACTTACTTATTGACAACAAATCAACCAGTAAAAATCCTATTTTCAGTAGTAGGTTCAAAACGAATCTAGAACTAATCTAGAATTTTTAAGTCAAAATTGGGCATCCCATTTTTCTCCAGACAATTTCTCGTTGCTACCCAGATGAAGAAAGCACAGTTCCTCCTCCTCCTTCTCTACTCATAGACTTGTGTGATATAGATACTAGCAGGAAAAGGAATGGTGAGAGAGGAGGGAAACACATGCAAGACTAGAGTGAAAAACAAAATATTATCTCTCTTTTTACCTCTAGCAATGTAAATTGTGATTTTCAGTCCAGCCATCTATATGTCCTACACCTCTGACCAGGAAGTGTCATATGCATACGAACACATCTATCTACAGGGACTTAAACCACCATGATTTATCACATTAGTATGGCATCAAGTTCCAAAAATACTGTAATTCAATGCTAGATTTATCTAAACCTGAACAGACTCCATACCTATCCCAAATACACTCTTAAGTCACAGAACAGACAAACTTGAAAATGAAACTTAAGTGTTGGTTGTTGTTGGAATTTTTAGAATCCATTACTTCCAAAGTTATGAAACACTAGCACTAGATTTATTCATGCTCAGCAAAACTGTATAGAAGTTCAACTGACAGCATCCTTCAGGGCCTTAATGCAAAATATTCTTAATACCTTTTGTAATAAGGCCAATGAAAAATTTACTGTTGCTCCACAGGGTTCTTGATCCCTAACTGCGAAACAAGCTCTAACCCTATGATCACAAATTCTATTGACTAGCAGATATGACTCACAGCCCACATATGATAAAAAACTCTGTAGAGGCTGTTGGAATGGAGGAATGATAATGCAGAGTATTGCAGGTGAAGTTGGACACCTTTGTTCAGACAAATTTCCTAATATCTAACCTAAACGTGGTACGAGTTCATGTTGATCCAGTCACATCTTCACATCTTCTTCCACAATAAAAGCGAATTCTGAGTTTACACAGTGCATAGTAGTAACAGGGAATAACATTTCCAGTTTCTATCCTGAAAATACTCTTGTTTTAAACTTCCATTTTTACAGCGTAGAGAGTCTACTAAAACCCAGCCATAACCCCAAGATTGAATCAAGTTCCTTAGTGTTATGTTGAACATCACTTCTAATTTTCACACTGAGAAACCAAATGGTTCCTGTTCTACTCTGTGGCATGCATTTCAATTGTGCTGTTACTGTCACACTGTAGAATACACATCCTCAAACTCTAGTCCTAGACTAGGGCTTGACTAAATCAATATACTCTAAGCAGTGACAGTCTTGATTTTTCTTCTGAGAAACATAATGACCATTGACATGTTTACTGTCACTCCAGAGCTTCTTCTTTACCAGTCCTTTACCTAGAGTTGCACGAAGTTCAGTCACATGAATTATATACCAGGAAATAAATTTAAATCACTATCATCTTAAACCTAATTTGAAATCTACTTTTGAATGTCTCATTTGTCTCTAAGTGGTTTCTTATTTACTAAAGTGTAACAAAAGCCTTAAACTGTGCTCACTGACACTTTCTGGTTCTACCACTGGGTCATGCAGACTGATGTAGTCCATAGATGTCCCTATTTAGCCTTCTACCCAAAAAAAGCCAGTGGTACATTCAGCCCAAGTTGCTTGGAATTGTATTCAGTCAGTTCTAATTAAAGATTTCAGTCTCTCTGGACTGCCCATTCCACTGATTAATTATCCTCATATTGAGTGTTTATCTCCAGTCTGAGCCTCTCATATTTCAGCTTCTCCCAACTGCCTCTTGTCCTGCCACCACACATCTCTTTTAGCCTAGCTGCATCCTACATCATCAGTGCTGGGCTTGCCAGGTGCCACTGAAGTCACCCCTTCTCCTGGATAAACTGGCCCTGGTCCCACAGTCTCTTCCCACAGAGCACAGACTCCAGTCCCTGTTGTTTCAGTAATCCCTGCTTGATTGCCCAAAATATTCTAGATATAGTACAAACCAAGAGTCAACTGAAGCAGAGTATCTACTGAATATGTTCCTGTTGAAAAAGCCCAGGGTGCTGTTTGTTTCCATCACTGCCAAGGTTAACTGCAAGTTCAGTTTAGTTGACTTTCCATCAGAACCAACAGAACCTTTTCAGTCGTTCAGTCAGACAGTCCACCACTGTATAGGGTTTATGTCGCAAGGTTTTAGTAGTAGTGGGAGATGCAGCGGTGGCCTCTGTGAGCAGAGTACAAGTGCTGCTCCATGTCAGACAACAGCTAGAAGGGAACCATCGCTGGACAAAGCTGAGCCAATGGCTGACATTGTTTGCTGACTTTGGTGATAGCATATTTCAGAAAGGACTGAAAAACACTGTGTAGTAATTGTGTGAGAGGAGAGTGAAAAAATACAATAGAATCAACCCTGCATATACTGAGGTCAATGAAGAAGGAGGGCAGTAGGTGCTTCAGGCACAGAGCTGCCCAAGGAGAGGCAGATGGTGGAGCAGGCTGTCCCCCTGCAACCCACTGGCACCACATGGAGCATACATCCATGTGCAGCCCATGGAGAAGCCCATGTTGAGCAGGTGGATGTGGCCTGAAGGAGGCTGCAGGCCATGGAGAATGCACTTTGGATCAAGTTTCCTGCTGGAAGCTTCATGCAGTTCATGGGAGACACATGCTGGAGACAGTCCACTCCTGAATGACTGTCTCATGCTAAGGACCCATGCTGCAGCAGCTCTTGAAGAAATGCAGCCTGCTGGAAGTTCAAGCTGGATCCATTCATGCAGAACCATGTTCCATGGAAGGAAACCTGCACAGGAGCAAAGGAAGAGAGGGACAGTGAAGGAGTGGCAGATACAAAGCATTACGGACTGACTGCAACTTCCATTCCTCATTCCCCTGCACAGCTTGGAAGCAGGAGGTAGAAGAGGGTGGATGAGAGGTGGTGGTTTTAGTTTGCTTTTACTTCTCACCACCCTAGTCCGTTATCAAAAGGAAATAACTTAATCTCTCAGGCTGAGACTATTTCTCCTGAGGATGTAACTGGTGAGTGATCTCCCTGTCCTTATCTCAACTCATGAGTTTTTTCATCATTTTTCCCTCCTGTCCCCTTGAGAAGGCAGAGAGTGCAGCTCTGTGGTGTTTGGCTACCTACCAGTATTAAACCACAACTACACTGAAGTGCCCTGCTTTTAACCACCTTCAGGTAGAGTATGAACTACTAACAGCTACATTTAAATCCCAGTAATTTAGCCATTTTTTCCACCTGTCTAGTAGGCCAACCACATGGATTGTGACATCTCACCTTGATTACAAGTATTCTACAGGATACTAGGTCAACATACTTGCTAAAGTCAAGATAGACATCCTACAAGATAGAAAACTGCTCTCCTCTCATCCACAAAGCAAAGTCAACCAAGGTGCCTTTGATTCATGTGACTTAACCCTGGTAAATCCAGAACAGTTATTTCCATTAACCTACTCTTTTTCATGTATACAGAACTATTTTCCAAGCAGACATGGTTTTCTCACGTACAAGAGTGAGACTGCCTAGCTTGTAGTTCCCTAAATTGTCCTTCTTGCAAGTTTTAAAGAGGATTGCTGCATCCCTTTCTCCAGTCATCAGGGATTCTGACAACTCTTCAAAGACGATCAACAGCAACCTCACAAAATCATGAGTCAGTTCTCTTTGCAACCTCAGATGCATCCCATCAGGACCAGTCTTGCACAGAGCAATGTTTATCAAGAAATCCATGACTCTTTTTTTCCCCACTACAGGTAGTTCCTTGATTTCTCGTGCCCTGTTTCTAGGCACAAAGGCCTTTAGAGAACTCTGTGAAGTATGAGAAAAATAAACCACTATATACCTCTTTTGTCACTAATTCCCCACCAGCAACAAGACCACAATCTTCATTATTTTACTATTAGTTTCTGAGTAGAAGCTGTTCCTGCTGTAGTTCACATTCCTCAACAGTTTCAGCTGTATGTGAGGTTTTGCTTTTGTTATGATTTAACCCAGCAGACTGCTCAGCACCACACAGTCATTTGCTCACACTCCCGCATCTCACAGTGGGATGGAGAAAAGAATCAGGAAAAAAACAAAGAACTCATAGGTTTGAGATAAAAAGTACTTACTAAGACAGAAAAGGAAGAGACAAACAACAGTAATAATTATAGATACATAAATATTCACAAAACAAGTGATGTTCACTATAATCGCTCACCACCCACAAACCAATGCCCATAGTCCCCAGGCAGCAGTAGCCTTGCCAGCCAAGGCCTGTACGTTTTTCAAGTTCACATGATGTCATATGTTATGGAATATCCCTTTGGCTAGTTTAGGTCAGCTGTCCTGGTTCTGTCCCCTCAAAGCAACTTGTCCCCACTTTTGGCCAATGAGATACTAAGCTCCCACTATTCTGAAGTCATTTTCAGCCTTATCTGACATTCGTTATTTTTAACCTTTTACAGATCACAGATTATAAAGGCTTAATCCTAAATCTTTGTTTAGAGTGCATTCAGTAACTCCTTATAGAAATACATTCCTCATTTAACTTTGAGAAAACCCAAAATTTCATTGTCCAATGTGTAACTTCTGTTTGCCCATTGTATTTTCTCATCTTCTTTTCCTTTAAATAACAACAACCACCAAATGGTATTCCTAATGTAAAAAAGGGAGAACAGAATCACCTGTATTTTAACCTTTGGGGTCCATTTTTAAAAGTTCATTTGTAGTGTAAAAAGTTTTGAATTTGTTAAAGCTGAATTATGACATTTGATTTAAACGAGTCTCACCAACACCGTCTGGAACATTATTCATCCTCCTCTATGAATTTCTTTCTGTAATCTGCTTTCCCACAACACTGTTGCTTGTCACAATTTCTATGTTATTAAACCCTAATTCCAGCTGTGGGCTTTTACTAGCCTTTGTTACATGTTCTGAAGGCCAATGCCATTTTTTTATGCAGAGTTCATATTCTAAATTTTCTTGAGATCTGCTTTAAGATTACTTTGGAATCAGCTTTCAAGAAAACATTCTTACTATTATTCTATGGTTTACTAAACTCTGACTTCATGATACCTGATGGAAAGGTACTATTAAGTATGTAGTTAATGTTATATTTGCTGTCGTAATAATACCTGTCTCATATCAACTGAGATTTTTACTTCTCAATTTCTTTACTATTAGGATGTTTATTCATTCCTGACATGTATACCAGACACCAAATTTTAAGTGACATTAATGAAATAATGAAATTCCTGATTTTCTCACTGACAAACCTAATCATTAGTTTGTTTGTTTGCTTTTTTTTTAATAAAAAAAAAAAAAAAAACATTTTTTAGTTCTTTAAGCTACCTGCCAGCTTACTATCTAGCTATATTGGATACCTATCCACGTATATTGGAATCTCTGCCAATCCAGTGTCTTTCCCTGACAGATACAAAAAACTACCGGATCAGCAGTTTTAGGTCTAAACTCTTATACCAGGCTAAAGTTTCTAGTTGATTGACTTTCACAGTCAGCAACCATTACTGGATGTACCAAAGGTTTAAGCAATTGAACAATTATCTGATCAAAGTCTTGGCTTGGTTTGAGCACTAAATACAGTGCAGAAATCATTGACACTCAAGCTGTATATTAACACAGGTGGCCTGTTCACAGAACAGAATAATAGGACAGTCTCTTAGTCCGTGAATTTTTTTGTCATAACAGCAACAAAACTACAGCTTTGTGTGGACAGTTTGGGACTGTCTAGAGATGTCAGAAATCAAAAAGAGACAAACACATAGTTTTCTGACACCAAAATATCAAGTTTCAAGTGAGATTAATACTTAATATTCTGTAACTTCCAGCTTGTTCTTCACTCATGAGTCGTGACACTGAAAAAAACAAACATTTACTAGCCCAGAAATCCCCACATATGACCTTGGTGCCCTTTAAGTCAAGTTAATAGTTAATAGTAGAGTAAGATAAACCATTTCAGTATTCAAAATATAGTTTACGCTTATGTTTTCTTTCTTCTTGAGCCTTTCAATACAAAGGTGAGAAATTATTTCCTAGGAGATTTGGGTTTATGATCACATCATCTTCACCTACACTATATTACTCTCTTCAGTGCCTGATTTTAAGCACAGATTTAACATAAGCACAGATTCAAGACTTCCATGTCAATTCCATGAATAGTCAGTGTCTCACTAAAACATGGATAGACTTATTTAATCCGTATTCTGAGGGAACTTGATTTGGGCTTGCATCTACCATGCATCTCACAAATTAAACATAGGACAAGAAAGTGTCTTTTTTACAGATGAAAACATATTTTTGTAAAATGTAAATATAATTACTTTCCACATTAGAAAGGAAAATAAGCAAGGCTGAGAGAGTAGAATTACAATTCCAAATGTTGACAGCTTAGAGAAACAGTAAAAAAAAAAAATTAGATTTCACTATGAGTTCATGACAGTCCCTTAGAGATGGGAAAACAGCTGGGAACCAATTCTTCAGAAAAGAAACTGATGGGTTATAGATGACTTTTAAGATGAACTCTAGTCAGCAAAAACCTGCTCTCAGATAATGTAAACATTAAGCTGGAATGTATAAATAGTAGTACAGAATGCAAGATAATTAAACCTCTTACTCTGCTCGGAAATGGTAGTACTTAACCTCAAGATCTACAGCTTTTGATTTTGGAGGGAAAAAAAACCTTCCCTTTCATTTCCATGACACCTTGATTAACAGTTGCACCATGATCACTCCCTTTACTTTGTAATGCAAACACATCAGTATGAACTCACCAGTATGGATTTAGTATTCAAGCAGTTCCTTCCAGAAAACAAGTGTAAATCTTAACGTTACCTTTAATGCCCACCTTCTGAAGACTTTGTAAAAATAATAAATTCTGTAATATAGGTTATAAATTTTTGCCCTTCAAATATTTATACTTATAATTCACTGAAAAGCATTGTTCAGCTGCTAATAACAGTGGAAACAGGAGGAAAAAAAAAAAAAAATCAAGCCAGTTGCATCTTTCACCTTACTTTGGCTCAGCTGTCTTATCCTAGGCTAAGAAATAAACAGCTTCTGATTACACATTTATGCATGCACTCCAGAAGGATTTACCAAAACCACAGAGGAAAAGAAATAAGGGTTGACCAATGTAAGAAAAGGATTACATGATATTGTTGCAGTGATATGGGATGTTTTCCACTCTTGCATTTCCGTGCTGTAAATTTGCCACTTCTCAGTTTCTTAAATCTTCCTCTAAGAACAGTGATTTTTAAAAAATTACAATCCTAGCACTCAATTAAAGGTCAAAGAAAAAGATAATCTACTAATAGACCACAAAAGCAGAAGAAGAAAAAGTTACAATTTCAGAAACATTACATTTTACTACTAAGTATTGGGCTTTTCTACTATCCTGCTTCATGTCCTTCAGCAACCATCACTAAAAAATTCTGAAGCTGTTACATGAAGAGTGAATAACTCATTGCGGAAAAGAGCAGACAAGCATTAAGATTAAAAATACAATCACTAGAATCGCTGGAAAACTTCTGTTCCCTCAGTTTAGGCAGTGCTGTCCAGTGACAGACCATATCCAATGAGACAGTTTTATGCTGACAAAACAAAAACTTTTTATATTCCCAAGCCAAATTTAATTCTTATGGAGACCCAATTATAAACTCAAACAGAACTTCAACAATTTGGACTTGCCTATTTTTTCCAGTCTTTCTTGCATTAAATTTTCCAATGACTGTATCAAATATCATCAAGTATTCTCCTAATTCCAACAGTAAAAGAAACTAAACAGATTTTAAAATAAGTATTTCTAATGTCTTAAAAAATTATACATTTACTATATATTTTGATATTTCCTAAATTTTTANCCAACCCCCACGGAGGCTGGAAAGAGGACTGAGAACAGAGGTGGTGCAATTGAAATAAAAGATAGTTTACTTCAAACAGCAAAGGAGTGCAATACAATATGAAAGGAATTGAGAACAACAACTCCAACAAATTGGAAAATATAGGAGTGTCTCCTAACCGTGTGTGTCCACAATGGTGATCAGAGGCAAAAACGGAGGAACTCCCAAAGTCTGGAAGCCATGTGGGATGGGATAGGAGCATTCTCGAAGCTGTGGTTCCCCCTCAACAGCCCTCCCACCTCCTTCAGCTTATTACATGATGTCGTGATATGGAGTTCCTGTGGAAAACCATGACATATTGTCATATATTAATTGCATTGGAAGCACATAGGATCTTTGTAAAAAGTAGCATAAAGGTAAAATATAGTAGTATAGTTTAGTCTCAGATATGTAGAGCAAAGATTGCTTTTGCTACTTTCCTTCTCTGAAGACTTACTTGGTGGGAACCAAATATCCACTGATGCACTCTCAGAAGATACAAGAAATATCTAATAAAATGGTCTTTGTTATGGCTCTGTAATATAGTCAGAATCAGCAAGGATGTAGAATAAAGCAGCTATGGGTTTCAGTTGTTTTACTCAGTGACTGTTGTAAGTATCTAACAGATGAAAAAGCACAGGCACCATTTGATTTTCTACAAATCAACTGTTTGCTTGATTCTCTCCTTCCTCTTTCTGAAACTTCCCCAAGTATTTCATGAAAAGGTGTGGGTAGGCATTTTCTATTCTGATGCTAGTTCTACACTTCACTTCCTTTTTCTATTCCACAAAAAATGGAAAAAACAATCTTTTTTCTTTTTCCTAATAGCAAATGATTTGTAATATTCATTCAGTTTATGTGCTTTTCTAAGTCACGCAGGGAGTTGTTTTGAAACTCAGAGGCATAGTTCTATCTTAAAGTTAAAATGAGTTTGCAAATATTAAAAATACTAGAATTTTTTTTCAAATAACATCTACAGCTAAGCAAACTAGAAACAAATGATCCATAAACAATAATACTTTTTCACAATTTTCATCCAACAGTACTTTTAAATTTTCATCATCTAAAGAAAAGGCCCTGTAATAGAAAAACCTTTGACAGGTTTGTTTAGAGTTTGCATAGGATAAATATCGTTCCAATATAGCTGTTTCAAAAATTGTATGTACCATAATATGAATCCATATTACTTGAAAAAACATTACTGAACCACTTTCATCACTACACATTTATCAAAAATTCCATCATACTTGTAGACCTTAATAACATCTAAACTAAAAATATGGAAACTTTAATGAGTAGGTCAAATTACCCACTATAGGTAATTCATCTGACAAAGGTAGTTTGCTTCTTTGTTCATAAATCATTCATGAATCCATCCCAATTATATATACATAAAATGGGAAAGATTTGAGTGATTATAAATAGATATTTACTATCGGTGGGCATATGCTGAACACAATATGGAAACAAATTTTGACTTCTTAGCCATTCACATAATGATGCCTTCACGTGTTCCAGGCATTTGACTGTTAACATAGAACTTGGCCTACTATTTTTACTTCCCAATTAGAGGCCAGGAATACGATGAAAGCCACTAAAATAAAAAAATTGAAAATAACCGATGAAAAATAGCAAGTATTTTGCCTATTGCAATAATTTGGAAAAAAAAAAAAGAGAGATTTTAATGTAAGAAACTCTATTTCTCTTAGCACTTCAATGTTCAGTCCTAAAATTATCAAAGCTAAATATTTGTATTTAACCATTACAGAAGCATGATAATGGTTACCAAAAAAATAACTTAGAGGCATTTCACAGCACAAATAGGTATGTCCATAACAACAAGTTTACATCACGTGAATTTCACCTTTGGTAGCATCTTCAGATTTCCCCTAGTTGTCTACCAAATTTTGAAATGTAGATTGCAATTTTATCTAACACAGCTAGAGAGATTAAATCCAATGTTATCTTTCCATCTAAAGTACGTAAACAACTACAGAAGAATCAACATTTTAATTAACATTCCTCAAACTCTTAGTTTCATTGACATGTAATAACAAACATAAATGAATCCAAAACTAAAAGAAATCCCCAAATCCTGCTGTGGAATCTTATTCCTAGAAGGTATTCCAGCCTTGGCTAGATACATTTGCAACTGACTTGGTCTTGACTGGACTACCATCCTATCTGCAGAGGGAGGCTGGAGGAGGTAGCTTCCAAAGGTTTCTCCCAGTCAATACCTCTAAAGTGCCCTGAAGCTGACTACAGTATGCTATGATTAGTACTCTCCAGCAATTTGTTTCTTTCAGTACAAAGTAAAACAGACTTACGTAAACTACAGCTGAAGGTAGTTCAAGCAAACATGTTCCACTTCGCTCTGAAATCGACTATAAATGCTCACATCATCAGTTATCAGTCCCCATAACTGAAGTTCCAATAATTTCAAACAGCTGAAGGATATTAATGAATGGCCATCGGGTAATGACATCTTAAAGTGCTACATCTATTTTAGAAATGAGTGTATAACTGTGCCTTAAGGTTCTCAACTTCAAAAGGATAGATTATGAGAAATTAAGAGTACGGGTTTGTAAAGACAGCTGCACTGACACAAGTGCAAAAAATAATCCAGAATTTATACCCCGGCCAAGGGGAAAAACTTCTAGAGAAGGCTTTGAGATTTAATTTGCTAAGTAATCACTTCAAGAATGGATATTAAATGCAAGTATAAAAACAATATAGATTGACATAAAGGATTGTTCGACAAAGAAATGCTACATTTTAGTCATCAGAAAGCACGGGGAATATCTAAAAGTCAAGTTCACACAGGCTAAGGAGATTTAAACAGGAAAGGATAACTTTGAAGGCATAGAACATAGAGCCTTCTAAGTACAAAGAAATTTAAATTAAGAATAACTTGGGGAATTTTCAAAAGCTAAACGAACAGTTCATTATGGTTTCAGCTGGGTTAGGTGAGCAAAGTATGAATGACAGAAGTAAAATCAATAAAGAGAAAGAAGAAGTAAATAATATGTTGGAAAAATATACCAGATAAAATAAAGTGCTGCCAGAAGGAGAGCATAAACAGGGCAAATAAGAATAAGTCCTGTCTACTATGGGTAGTGGTAACTACTAAGATACACCTGCCTGTGGTGGTATCAAAGATTGACCAATATCAAAAAGCAAAAAATACCTCAAATGCATATATTTATTGACAAAAGACTCAGTGTAATTGCACAGCTTTTTGTGTTTCATGTTTTTCAAGATTTATATAGGTAAAACTGCAACTACCCAGTCAAAATGCAGATCATCATTCTTAGCTTCAGGTACTTCCTTCTTTTCTTCACAGATATGCTGAAAGAACACTTAAGCTGAAGAAACTTTGTCAAGTATTTCATAGCAGTCACAGTTTTACACAGAAAAAGATAATTTAATAGTTAATATAACTCACACTCAATGTGTTTCTGCTTCTGTATTTCAGCATTTGGATTATAACAGGAAGCATAAATATTGTACTTCTTGAAAAATACAACTGCATTAAGAAATAGTCAAAAGTACTACTAAAGAATGAATTAACTTGTGAGATATATATATATATATAAACACACACATAGATAAGTATACTCTTATCTTAGGAAGTTCTTCTGAAGGATATTGCTGTCATAGGCCAGGAGGTTTAGTACAAGTTGTGGTTTAACCCACCAGGCAGCTACACACCACACAGACATTTGCTCGCTCCACCACCACCCCCTCACTGGGATGAGGGAAAGAACAGGAAACAAAATTGAACACATGGGTTGAGATAAAAACTATTAACAAAGACAGAAAAGAAAGATGTGACGATTGTACACATATCCTCTATACAATTACTCACCATCTGCCAACTCAAAATATAAGCTCACAATACAATTGCTCACCAGCCAACCAACCAACAGCCTGCCAGCAATGCAACATCTCACCAACTGACACCCAGCAACCCCCAAGCAGAAGTCACCCCCCAGTCAATTCCTCACAGTTTTATAGCATTCCACATAATGGCATTTGGTATGGAATGACCACTTGCCTAATTCAGGCCAGCTGTTCTATCTCCACCCTACCCCCTGTCACTGCGCCATAACGGTGGCAGCCCAAGGCACACACCCATCAGTCAGCAACAAACAAANGGAAGTTCTTCTGAAGGATATTGCTGTCATAGGCCAGGAGGTTTAGTACAAGTTGTGGTTTAACCCACCAGGCAGCTACACACCACACAGACATTTGCTCGCTCCACCACCACCCCCTCACTGGGATGAGGGAAAGAACAGGAAACAAAATTGAACACATGGGTTGAGATAAAAACTATTAACAAAGACAGAAAAGAAAGATGTGACGATTGTACACATATCCTCTATACAATTACTCACCATCTGCCAACTCAAAATATNTCAGTCAGCAACAAACAAAACATCAGTGTGCTATTAATGCTATCTCAGCTGAAACCAGGGCAATACATTAACGAAACTTTCTTTTCTCTTAGCACATAGAGTTACTTTGACCAATTTAGCTGATGCATTGCTTGGGGAATGATACATCTTACATAGTGAACAGCACCACACAGTACCCTACCCATATAAAACCCTAAGTTCTGGAGAATATTCAATACTCTTCCTAGTTCCTCACTACAAAAATGTATATAATAAATGCTTAGGGTAATTAAGAGACAGTATGTGAAACGGCGTGGAACTGGGTCCAAATAGGGGTAGTTTACAAACCAAAGTTTAATGGAAAGCCTATAAATACAAAAAATTAGATGGATAGGCAGACAGATAGGCAGATGAATATAAAGAGCCATTAGCAGGAAGATGTACAAAGTGTT
>VXAV01001972.1:271081-282475 GCA_013399715.1 Alectura lathami | reverse complement strand
AAAAAAAAAAAAAAAAAGGAAAAAAGAAACAGATGAGTCAAAAACAGGGAGAAACAAAAAGCAATTTTCTGTCCTTTACATTGCTACATAATATCTACACAATGATTGTTGTATGGGAGTCAAACTGCAAACAGATTTTTCAGACTGGATGATGAGCTCTAGTGCAAGGTTCTTAATTCTAGACACCAATTGCTGATTTTCTGACTCAGGTCAGAAATGGAACTAAGTTTGTTGATCTCCATTCTAATGGCTACTTGTGCATGTCAGAAAACACATTTCACTGGCAGAAATGACAGTCTACTGTCAAGGGAAAATTAGCAAGCATGCAGGTCAAATCTGAACAGCACCAAAAAGGTGAAAGATAGCACATTATTAACTCACATTAAAGAAGAATCTTGAAAACATCCTTTTCTGTGATCTTTAAATTAATTCACATGTACTTATAAGGAAATTCTATAGGACGATGTAGGTATGAAAGAATTGTTACTATTATGTATTAAAGTTTTGTAAAACTGAAATTTAAACAATAGCTTTACAGTGGCATAATTTATATTTTAATCACGAACATTCATATGAGCAACTCCACAAAATCTAAAATATAATCTTTTAAGAAAGGGTCAAATAAAACGGTGGTGATCTCCTCAGTCCTGCTGATGAGAGGAAAGGATGTGAGAAGGAGGGTGCTGATAGAAAAGGTCAGTAATTGGCTGCAAAACTGGTGTCAGCAACAGGGGTTTGAGTTCTATGACCATGGAACCCTGTTTGAGGATCAGCATCTGTTTGGAAGAGATAAGATGCAGCTCTCTAAGGTGAGCAAAAACATTTTTGTGAGTAGGATGGCTGACCTTTTAAGGAGGACTTTAACCTAGGAAAAAGTGAGGAGGGAGAGGATAACCAGCAGCCTTGTGAAAGTGATGCACAGGACTGATGCACAAGGGATGTGAAAGGATGTGATAGAGAGGGAACAAAAGATCAACATTATGGGTCTTGAGCAGGGTTACCTCCAGAAGTTGCAGGCTAGCAAAGACTAAAAGGCACCATTATGAAGAAATCTCTCAAATACTATCTAGGATCACAACATGTTAGGGTGCCCTCTTCAGTGCCTAGACAGTAGCTCAGGCAGTATGGAAAATAAACAAGATGAGTTAGAGATGCATATACGCTTGCAGGGCCATGCTTTTCTTGTCAACATAAAGAGATGTTGGGATGGTAATGGAAGGATTCAGGTTCTGTAGGAAGGACAGGCTGCTGAAAAGAGGAAAGGATGTCAAATTCTTGGTCAAAGACAGGCTACAGTGTGTGGAGCTCTGACTGGAGTTGTGAAAGGATCTGACCAATAGTTTATCACAGAATCATAGAACATAGAATCATCCAAGTTAGAGGGGACCTTTAAAGGTCATCTAAGCCAACTCCCTTGCAGTGAACAGGGACATCTACAGCTAGATCAGGTTGCTCAGAGTCCTATCCAGCCTCACCTTGATGGTCTCCAGAGACGAGGCATCCACCACCTCTCTGGGCAACCCTGTTCCAATGCTAGACCAGGTTGCTCAGAGCCCCATCCAGTCTGGCCTTGAACACTTTCAGGGAGGGGGCATCCACAGCCTCTCTGGGCAACCTGTTCCAGTGTCTCACCTCCCTCACAGGAAAGAATTTCTTCCTAATATCTAGCCTAAATCTCCTCTCTTCCAGTTTATGGCCATCACCCCTCATCCAGCCACTATATGCCCTTCTACAGAGTCCCTTCCCAGCTCTCCAGGTACTGGAAGGTTGCTATCAGGTTCCCCCAGAGCGTTCTCTTTTCCAGGCTGAACAACCGCAACTCTCTCAGCCTGTCCCCATAGTGGAGTTGCCCCAGTCCTCTGACCATCTTTGTGACCCGCCTCTGGACCCCCTCCAACAGCTAAGTATCTTTCTTGTGGTGGAGGGCTCCAGAACTGGACACAGTACTCCAGGTGGGGTCTCACAAGAGCAGGGTAGAGGGGCAGAATCACCTCCCTTGCCCTGCTGGACACGCTTTTCTTGATGCAGCCCAGGATGCGGTTGGCCTTCTGGGCTGCAATGGCACATTGTCATCTCATGTTGAGTTTTTCATTAACTGACACCTCCAAATTCTTCTCTTCAGAGCTGCTCTCCAGCCATTCTCTGCCCAACCTGTATTTGTGCTTGGGATTGCCCTGACCCAGGTGCAAGACCTTACACTTGGCCTCGTTGAACATCATGAGGTTGGCATGGGCCCACCTCAAGCCTGTCCAGGTCCCTCTGGATGGCGTCCCTTCCCTCTAGCATGTCAGCTGCACCACACAGCTTGGTGTCATCTGTAAACCTGCTGAGAGTGTACTCGATCCCACTGTCCATGTTGCTGACAAAGACATTAAACAGCACTGGGGCCGGTACTGATCCCTGAGGGATGCCACTCATCACTTGTCTCCATTTTGACAGTCAGCCATTGACGGCAACTCTCTGAGTGTGGCCATCCAGTCAGTTCCCTATCCAGCAACTGGTCCATCCATCAAAGGATGAATCCATCCACCAGGAAGTCACGCGAGACAGTGTCAAATGCTTTGCACAAGTCCAGGTAGATTATGTTATTTGCTCTTCCCTTATCTGATGGTGAATAGTTTGTGTAGTTTTGAGCACTACAATTTAAGAATGATATAAAAGTATCAGAGAGCATCCAAAGGAGGGCCACAAAGATGTTGAGGGGTCTAGAGGGCAAGACATTTGAGGAGCAGCTGAGGTCATTTAGTTTGTTCAGCCTAGAGAAGAAGAGACCGAGGGGAGGCCTCATGGCGGCCTACCGCTTCCTCACAGGGGAGGAGAGGGGCAGGTGCTGGACTCTGCTCTCTGGTGACAGCAACAGGACCTGAGGGAATGGCACGGAGCTGTGTCAGGGGAGGTTCAGATTGGGTATTAGGGAAAGGTTCTTCACTGAGAGGGTGGCTAGGCATTGGAACAAGCTCCCCATGGAAGAGGTGATAGGAAAAAGCCCGCCAGAGTTCAAGAAGTGTTTGGAAAATGCTCTCAGATATGTGGTATAATTTTTGAGTAGTCCTATTTGGAGCCAGGAGCTGGATGTGAGATGATCCTTTGGAGTCCATTTCAACTTGGGATATTCTATTATTCTAAGTGCTGGCACTCACGGGGGACTTTAACCACCCTGATAACTGTTGGAAAGACAACTCAGCAAGGCATAAGTAATTGAGAAGGTTCCTGGAATGTGATGATGATAAAGTGATAAAGGAGCCAAAGAGAGGAGGTGCTATGCTGAACCTCATTCTCATTAACAAGGAAAGGCTTCTGGACAATGTGAAGCTTTGATTGCAGTAATTATTAAATGGTGGAGTTCAAGGGCCTTCAGCTAGCAATAACAGTGCAAACTCAGGACCCTGGACATTGGGGAGAGACGACTTTGGCCTTTTCAAGGATCTACATGGAAAAGTCGCATGAGACAAAGCCCTTTAGGGAAGAGGGGCCCAATAAATTTGGTTAAAATTCAAGAATCACCTCCTTCAAGCTCATGAGCAGTGCATTCCAACAAAGAGGAAGTCAGGCAAAAATGCAAGGGGGCCCACATGGATGAATAAGCAGCTCCTGGCCATGTCAAACACAAAAAAGAAGCCTACAGAGGGTGCAGAAGGACAGGTAACCTGGGAGGATTACACAGACATTGTCTGAGCAGCCGGAGATCAAGCTGAGAAACCTAAATTCCAGACGGAATTAATGTCCTTGCTAAGCACATCAAGGGAAACAAGAAGGGCATCTACAACTATGTAAGTGACAAAAGAAAGACTAGGGGAGAATTGGGCCCTCTCCAGAAGGAAACAGGAGACCTGGTTACCTTGGATAGTGAAATGGACCACGTACTGCCGCCTTTGCTACAATGTTCAGCATGAACCCTAACTGGATTCACTCATGAGTGCTTAGCTAGCTGACAGGTGTGATTGCAGGGTCACTCTCTATAATGTTTGTCTGTGGCATCTGGGTATTTGAAGACTGGAGGAAATAAAATGTCACTCCTATCTTCAAGCAGGGGAGGGAGGAGGACCCAGGAAACTACAGGTCAGTCAGTCTCACCTCAATCCCTGGAAAGGTGATGGAACAACTAGTCCTGGAAATCACATCCAGGCACCTGAAGAATAAGAATATCATCAGTATTTAGCATAGATTCACCAAGCGGAAGTTGTCCTTGACCAATCTGATAAGCTTCAATAATGAAATGACCAGCCTGATGGATGAGGGGGGAGCAGTGGATATTGCCTTCCTGGGCTCCAGTAAGTCCTTTGACTATATCTCCCATAATATCCTCATAAATAAACTGCTGAAGTATGGGCCAGTTAAGGAGAATGAGGTAGATTTAAAGCTGGCTGAGCAGCCAGACCTAGGGTATGATGGCAAATGGTGCAAAATCTAGTTGGAGGCCAGTAATGAGCCAAGTACCCATGGAGTCAGTACTGTGTCCAATCTTGTTTAACATCTTCGGTAACAAACTGGGCAATGGGACAGACTTTACCCTTAGTAAATTCTCAAAAGACGCACAACTGGAAGGAGACCCTGATTCATCACAGGGACATGCTGACATGCAGAGAGACCTTGTCAGGCTGGAGAGGCACGAGAAGAATCTCATGAACTTCAAGAAGGAGAACTGGAAAGTCCTGCGTCTGGAGAGAGAAAAACCCGAGGAACAGGACATGCTGCAGCCCAGCCAGAAGGAAAGTATTTTTGCAGAAAAGGACCTAGAAGTCCTGATGCCTTTGCCACAAAGAAAGCTAAAAGTCTTCTTGGCTACATTAGGCAAGGTATTGCCAAGAAGGTCAATGGAGGTGATCCTTCACCTCAGCACTAGTAAGGCCACATCTGGAGTTCTCTGTGAAGCTCTGAGACCATTGGTGCAAAAGAGATATGGACATGCTGGAGAGAATCCAGTGGAAAACCACTAAAAGCGATCAAGCGACTGGGGCACCTCTCCTACGAAGAGAGGCTGAGAGAGCTGGGACTGTTTAGCTTGAATAACAGAAGTCTTGGAGGGGATCTCAGCAATGTATTTTGTCAATGTACTTATACATACATATGAAGGCTCTTTTCAATGGCAGACAGAGACAGGACAAGAGACAATGGGCACAAACACAAGTTTTGTCTAAACATCGGGAACACCATTATTGTGAGGGTGATAGAGTACTCAGGACTAGCAGGTACCCAGAGAGGTTGTGAAGTCTCCCTACTTGGAGATCTTCAAAAGCCATCTAGATATGGTCCTGGGCAACCTGTCTGAGCAGAGATGTTTGGACCAGATGACATCCAGCGGTCTCTTCCAACCTTACCTATTATGATTCTGTGAAAATTCTGTTGGATTAAACCACCACAACTGCACACAGAACACAGACATATGAACATCCATGACTGCATAAAGTCTACAGGAATGACAGACCACTGTATGAATATGGCTTTGAAAAGAGCAGGAACAGATGCTTAGTACCATGGATGTGCTCTAAAGTGCCTAGGACATCCACACTGGTCTGCAAGATACAGCTTGTCATGTATGGCAGACCCATGTCATTCTGAAGAGGGAGCTGTACCCAGCGGCACACTCTGATGCATCTGAAATGTCCACAGACACCTATGTTGAAGCAACTGAGTCATGTTTATTTAGGCTATGATACGATTCAGATTTAATGGATAATAGAAGACAGAGTTCTGCCAACAGTCTTTCAACATTGTGTAGGAAAATTCACAATCTGTTAAAAAAAGTTAGTGAAAAAACTGTAACTCACATTGTAATAGTTTATCCCTTCATCTGAATGAGGTTTTCCAGATGTTTTAAATAAGAACAATGCCAAAATCCTGTGAATAACTCTGTTTTCAACACTGCAGCCTACAATACAAATAAATGCTTAAACATAGTGAAGTATTTCTTATTAACGGCTTCAAAATTAATACTTTCTAAGAGTTAGAATAACTAGCTGTGTAATACAGTCTATTCTGGTGGAAATGTTCCCATGGGAATGAATATTGTACTGACCTGCAGCATAATTATTATAATACTTTTGACTAATAGAATAAATTCTTTCTGTGGGGCTATTTTTTTTATAAGCATTCTGATAAATGTTTGATATTGACAAAGATATTTGTGAATCCAGCATAAATCCCCTCTATAATGATAGCTTCATGACCACACTATTCCAGTATCTTTATGAAGACTGGAAATCCTTACTAGAACATATTAGAGCTGTATGCAAATGAGTAGCCCTTTTGCTAAGGACAAGGGCGAGATTCCTCTAAATGAAAAGGACATCAACAACTCCCAGACATGAAATTTATGAACATGACAAGTAACTGACTGAGAAGTTGACAAAAGTTACAAATAATACCATGAAGGTCTCACAGGTGGTAAACAGGAAATTGTGTCACAAACAACCAGGACCCACAAGGAGCACTGGGGATTTTCTAAAGGGTACCATATGGAAAGACCAGCCACATCACTATATCTGAAATAGCACATACAGCAAAGATTTCTTGGATGACAGTATTAGAATACCAAATTTAGATAAAGAAGTAGATGAAGTGGAATGAAATTAGAAAATTAATTAGAGACTGGAATGGATTGCTTACTTCGATGGAAGCAGGGGTGAAAAAGGGTGGTACAACGGCAGTCCAAGACATTCAGAGAAATGGAAAAGGGGTAATAAGGTACGCCAATGCAGTGCTGCCTGTGTTACGTATCAGGAAGCCTTCGTGGAAGACTTTGTGGGGATCGAAGACTTTGTGGAGATTGGCTCTGGAGTGGAGACTCACTCTGAAACACCTCTCCCAGCGAAGTACAACCGCAGAATACAAATGCGAAATCAAGGAAAAATAAGTGCAGGCCGGCAGCCCCAGTGCCCCTCTGAGGTGGAAATGCAGAGCAGGTCTGATGCAGCGGGGATGAAAGCAGGAGTAACAGCAGCCAAATCCCTAGGCGTACAAAGGCAGCCCTCAGGGACCGCTGCGACCCAGGAGCGTGGCGAACAAGACGGGTGAACAGGGCATGGCACGTCAGAAGGCATGGTTTGTACGGCAGGTCGCAGGCAGGACTTACTGGGAGGTCGAGTCCCCCAGGGGAGCTACAGAGGTGACTACATTAGGTGATTATCACCCTCTAATTACAGTGCCTTCAACCTCTAATTGCATGTTTATCACTCTCTGGGGATAGAGACCTAGACGACCTAGACATGGTATCCACCTGAAGGAGAGCTAGGCTGTCTGCACCCCTCAGAAAGGAAGCGGAGACCCACACTGAACTCCCTAGCAAACATGAGACTGTCCAGGCCTCTGGCTGCAGAGAGTGCCAGTGCCTTTCATTGACGTTGTATGGCAGCAGTGAAACAGCTGTGTAAGGTGTGAGCAGGTGGACGACCTGCTCAGCCTCGTGGCAAAGCTCCATTAAATAGGTAGGTTGAGAAGTATCAAAGGTCTCAAGCAAAAAAAAAAGGAGCAAAGGAACCATGCCCTGCCTGCCCTGAGAAGAGATCAACTACATGAGCAGGCAGAAGCACAAGGGCAGTCTGTATCCTCTCACTGCCAGGCTGAGAGGAACTGCTCAAGCGGAGAGAGTGGATGGAAGCAAGTCCACACCTGGGGTTACAGCCAAATCCCCTCATTGCCCAGTCCACCCCCTCATGTGTCTCTGTGCAAAAGGTATGGGGCCCTGGATGCAGAACGCCCATCTGTGGGTGACAACAGGCAATCTACACTTGAGGAACCATCTCAACAGAAAACAGAAAAGCCCCCACTATTACGGATGCACCCACTAAGAAGAAGACGTGGGTACTAGTTGTGACTCCTCCCTGCAGGAAACTGAGGACCCAATATGCCAGGCAGACCCTCATCATAGAGAAGTCTGCTGCCCCCCTGGCGCTCAGAAGAAGAAGGTCACCAAGCAACTTTCCTGATTGGTACGGCCGACAGACTGTTGCCATCTACTGTTTTTC
The DNA here is from genome assembly GCA_013399715.1 of Alectura lathami. Classification (NCBI taxonomy): domain Eukaryota; kingdom Metazoa; phylum Chordata; class Aves; order Galliformes; family Megapodiidae; genus Alectura; species Alectura lathami. The sequence goes on along the minus strand of VXAV01001972.1, from coordinate 274,511 downwards.
CATGTGGATGGTGAAGAAGCAGCCACATGTAGCCAAGGGCTATCAAAAGGGACTTTAGAGCCCTGGCTGTCAGCTGAAGGAATCAAGGGCACAGATAGTCTTCTTATCTCTGCTTCTTGTAGTAGGTAAGAACAACGAAAGGAACAAAAGGATCAAGTCTATAAATACTTGGCTTCAAGGCTGGTGCATATGTCATGGTTTTCAATTCTCTAAGAACAGGATGGCCTACATGGCACTGGGCTTGCAACCACAACATGTGTTTCAGCTTTCTCAAAGGGAGAAGAGGGTCCCTGGGGAAAATCTAGCAGGGCTCATTGGAAGGGCTTTAAACAAGGTTGGAAGTGGGAGAGGGGTAACAGCAAGCCTGCCCACGATAAGGTGGACATAGCTGAGTTAGAGGGGCAGAGTGCTAGCAGGGGCCATCAACCTGCTGCCCTGGAATGTGCTGGCAATGCTGCAGAACACCTGAAATTCTGAAACAGTGAGCAATGGCCCACTGAGTTAATAGGAGTAGGCAACAGGGTAGCTCAGGGGAAATACTTCCGAAGAATAAAGGAGTTGTCCTCCAAGAAGATGACAAGGCCAGCTGCCCAGCTGAAGTGCCTCTACACCAACGCACGCAGCTTGGGTTACAAACAGGAGGCGTTAGAAGCCACTGTTCTGCCAGAACACCATGATATAGTTGCCATCACTGAAACCTGGTGGAATGATTACCATTATTGAAGTGTGGTAATCGACGGCTACAAGATGTTCAGAAGGGACAGGCACAGAAGGAGGGGAGGAGGTGTTGCCCTTTACATCAAGAACGGATTACAGTGCGAAGAGCTGTCCCTGAAGAATGGCCACAAGCAAGTTGAAAGGTTAGGGGTGAGAGTTAGAGACAAGGAGTAGGCTGAGGTGTTCCACAGTTTTTTTGACTCAGTCTTCAACAACTGCTCTTCATGCATCCCTCGAGCAGATGGGTCAGAAGGTTGGGACTGGTGGAGTAACACCCCTCCCACTGCAAGCAAGGATCAAGCTCGTGACCATCTGAGGAACCTGAATATCAATAAGTTTATGGGTCCTGACGAGATGCATCCCAGAGCCCTGAAGGAAATAGCTGATGCAGTCATGAAGCCACTCTCTATGATATTTGAGAAGTCATGGCAGAAAGGTCAAGCCCCTGGTGACTGGAAGAAGGGCAATGTACACCCATTTTTAAGAAGGGTAGAAAGGATGAGCCAGGGAACTACCAATCTGTCAGCCTGACCTTTGTGCCGGGGAAGATCATGGAACAGATCCTCCTGGAGGCTATGCTAAGGCACAGGGAAGACAGGGCGGTGATGTGAGACATCCAGCATGACTTCATCAAGGGCAAGTCCTGTTTGACCAAACTTGTGGACTTCCACAATGGCGTAACTGCATTGGTGGACAAGGGAAGAGCCACTGATGTCAGCATAGGGATTTGATGGGTGGACTCCTTGATGGGTGAGGAACTGATTGCTAGATCTCAACTAGAGTGTGGTGGTCAACGGGTCAATATCCAGATGGAGATCAGTGACAAGTGGTGTCCCTCAGGGGTCTGTTCTGAGACTGATACTGATTAATATCTTCACTAATGACATTGACAACAGGATCTAGTGCACCCTCAGCAAGTTCACAGATGACACCAAGCTATGTGGTCCTGTCAATATGGATGAGGGATAGGATGCCACCCAGGGAGACCTAGACAGGCTGGAGCAATGGGCCCAGGCTAACCTCATGAGTTTCAAAGTAAAATGCAAAGTCTTGCAGCTGGGTCGTGGCAACACCCACTATCAGTACAAGCTGGGGGATGCAAGGATTGAACAGAGCCCTGCCAGAAGGGACTTGGGGGTACTGGTGGATGACAATGTGGACATGAGCCAGCAGCATGCCCTCACAGCCCAGAAAGCCAACCGCATCCTGGGCTGCATCAAAGTAAGCGGGGCCAGCAGGTCAAGGGAGGTGATCCTGCTCTTCTACTCTATGCTGGTGAGACCCCACCTGGAGTACAGCATCCAAATGTCCTCAGGAGTCCTCAGGACAGGAGGAGCATGGACCTGTTGGAGTGCATCCAGAAGAGAGTCACAAAAATGATCCAATGGATGGAACACCTCCCATGTGAAGACGGACTGAGAGCATTGGGGCTGTTCAGTCTGGAGAAGAGAAGACTCCAGGGAGACCAGATAACAGCCTTTCAGTGTCTAAAGCGGGGCTACAAGAAAGAAGGGAACAGAACCTTTAGCAGGATCTGTTGTGATAGAACTAGGGGAAATAGTTGCAAACAGAGAGGAGAGATTTAGACTAAGTTGAAGGAAAAAGTGCTTTTTTACCATAGGGGTAGTGAAGCACTGGCACAAGTTGGCCAGAGAGGTGGTGGATGCCTCATCCCTGGAGTCCTTCAAGGTCAGGCTGGACAGAGCTCTGAGCAACCTGATGTAGCTGCAGATGTCCCTGTTCACTGCAGAGGAGTTGGACTAGATGACCTTTAAAGGTCCATTCCAACTCAGACGGTAGTATGACTCTAAGCCCTGAGCTTGATCCCTGCAGTTGGAGGAAGACAGTAAATCAAACATAATTCTATGACTACACCTTTCTCAGAGGAAGAGTCAAGCCTCTTCAATGTTCAGGTGTAGCAGAGTAGTTAGTAGTGGTCAGGGTGATTTTCCTGTCAACAGGGGAACACTCAGACAAATGAGGCATCCAGGTAGAATCATATTGGTGCACATATGATTGGTGCGCAACAATACAAAATGACAGTAAACATTATCAGTTGCTTAGAAAGTGTGTCCATATTTGAAAATGATAAAGCTCATGTTCCTTCAACATAGATCCAAGAGCATTCTTTCACACTATCAGCATTCATGGAGGGCTGACATCCATCCCAGATACAAGATGCTGTTTGCTGAACTGTGCTTCATGCTGATTGCCCCCGTCTGGAAAACAAAGGTGATATGTAACTCCAGTGATAATACCAGGGTAAGGAATTGGGAAGTGGGAAAGAGTGAAAAATAACTTAAACTATCACTGAAAGTTCATTGCTATTCAGAAGCATGGCAAAGCAATGAACTCTTGGGAAAAGAAAGTGACTGATGCTTGAAGTGAAGCTTGTCTGGACTCAAACATGAGGGAGGATCTCATTTTGCTCTACTCTACCTCTCTTCTTTCCACTCCAAGACCAAGCTAATTCTTTCTGAGACAGATGATTGTTTGTTTCCCTAAACACTGTCCTTCAGGTGGAAAATTAAAGGCAGTGTCATTGGAAAACACAGGCCACATCTAACCTTATGGTATCCTTGAGCAGATCTCAAGGGATGGGTTACAGCAACAGTAACAACAACTATGTGTATGGGTTCCAGAAGGCCAGTGACACACTGAATAGAGAAAGGATTAACATGAGTTGGGCTGTCTGTGCTTGGTAGAATGTATT
>VXAV01001972.1:255878-269815 GCA_013399715.1 Alectura lathami | reverse complement strand
AAAGTACTTATTTGCACTTATTATATTGAAAGCCAGGTCCCAACAAAATTTCCAACCCTGTCCCTGTTATAATCACTACTAATGCCCTTGCTACAGTTTGCATCTGTTCCAGTGTGCAGATCACTACAGAAAAAGCTTCCTCTCGAGAACAATCTCATAAGGCAGAAGCAGCTGCTCTTGTTCCTTCTGCTCTCCCTCTTCAGTTCTTTGGAGTCATGTCACTAAATTTCAAATGATAAGTTTGCATTATTACTTTAGCTTTGAGTGGAGGTCAGGGACAAGTTGGAAGCAAGACTTAAACTTCATATTGTAATGCATGAGAGGACAGCCCGGGAGCAAAGGCAAAGCCCTGCTTCCTTCCAACCTTATAGTTGTTTAACTAATAAAATTAATTTGCCTCTTTAAAATTTAAAATAAAGACAAGATGTTTCAATTTTTTCAATTCTCTAGGTTGGCAAAAGTGAAGGGATGTTATTTGTATGCTGATTTGTCTGGTGAAAAGCCAAACTGCAGATAGTTTGGCCTGGTGCCACTCTGAGTAGCTTCATTTCTTCCTTTCCCCAAGCTCAATACAGGCAGGATAGCTACTGTGTACCAGTGGCTGGCCAGAAATTTAAAGAACTGGAAGAACAAGTGAGAAGGTCATGAAGGGGTAGACGGCAAAATAGCCATCTTGCCACAGTTGCCACAGCAGGCCTCAAAGTATACTGATCATTTGCTATTGCACCAGTAATTACTGTAATTTGTGTAGTTTTATGACATCTGTATTTTACATTTAGGAACAGTTTGCTTTTATGCCTGGTACCATTTTTCCCAGCTACTTATCAGCAAGAAAAGTGCAGACTTGATAAATCTGTGTGTCCACAAAACAGCAAACACACAACAGATTAATCCTGTAACACACCANCAGAAGCATGCAGTGACCTTTATTGCTCAAAATTTTCAGTGGCTTAATTTCCAAGCAGGCAGTGAATACATCATCACAATTCTCTAAAATGAATGAATGTTCAGTTAAAAATATTCCAAATTCTCAAATACTTTGAAAAAAAAAAACACTAGAGCTGTAAAGTCCTATAGCTATACTGAGGTCTCCTCAGAACTTCAAGGTAGATATGCCTAGTCATGCTTGTAGGTGAGCTTCTGAGAGGCTGAAGGACTTTAAGGCCAAAACAGGAATGACGTATTTGAATAAAAACTATAAACTTAACTTTATGAAAAAAGACTACAAGAGACAGAAGAAGAGTTGCTTTTTCCAGTTCTGTCACTTCAAATTGAGGCAAGTCATGTATCAACACAAAGGTCTGCCCTACCTGTCCTGCAGCCTAGCTAGCTGCTTCTGCTGCATTTGGTTGTTGCTCTTGCTCTCTGTTTGATGTGCAGACTCTCAGCTTCTGATGAAACTTAATTTCGTTTTCCTGCTACATCCAGCATTCTCCAAAAATCTTCTATTCCTGGACAGGTTAAATAATTATTCATGAGAAGAATACCTCTTTTCCTTTCATGACCCAATCTAAATAAAGGAATATAACATAGATACACACACATAAAATCAATTCATGCATTATCCATCCCAGAAAGCGAACTGCAGAGAGGACATAGAAGATTTAACAGTTTTAGATTGCCCTTTTACCACAGAGGTTATGTAGGGTTTTCCTACATTATTGACCAGTGTATGTCACAAGGAGATGACTGTTATCTGCTTTGCTATGGGCTGCAACATTTCTAGGACTTCATATCTACATTGCTTCTTCACTCGCAGTGAAGTTTGCAACAATAACTTGTCCTCTGTACATACTATGCAGCACACAGACTAACTGCCTAGGGACTTTACATCCACATTGCAAGTAGAATGATCCAGGTGGTTCCCTGTTTTTAGTCTTCATTCCACCAGGAGACAAATCATTTAAAGAGCACTAGCAGTGCACTTAGTTGCATGCTCTAGAGTAAACAGAAAGGAAGTTTTCACATTAAAAAAAAAAANAAAAAAAAAAAAAAAAAAAAAAAGAAAAAAGAAAAAGAAAAACTATAAAATACAAACGCACTACGTACAGCCATGAGCAAAGCGACATAGCTCACCAAAAATTGGAAGAAAGATGAGGCTGTCATAACCTTGCTGTTTCTGAACTAGTTAGACACCTGTTATCAAGATGAAGAGGGTGACAAAATAGATCATGGTCGTGTAGTAGTACGAAACACAAGAATGTAAACAAGCAAATGTTTGCTTTGCAATTCCAGAGGTAGATAACTGGCTTTTTTGCTGTGACAGACAAACTGGATCATTCCCATCCCCCTACCCCCTAATAATTACAGCCTCACATTCAAAAATATAATACTATCTGGTGATTCACTCAGGTATTTGGATAAATGTCACCACTTCTCTCTCCTTCAGAGGAGAACTTGATCTAAGACACTCAAAGTAGTCATCTGAGTTCTTATGACAGAGTTTCTCAGCAAAATCTCATCCTCAGTATTTCTTAAGCAGAATCTGATTTCTCAGAGACTGGAATCTCTTGCTGCATAAAACAGAAGATCATTTGTTTGCTCTCTGGAAAGCGCTCAGACATGATACGTTTATCAAACTGACTTGTTTTAGAGACTCTCAGAGAAGATTTTTAAGAAAAGTTTGGTTCAGCACCCCATGGAGAGCAACAGCTGCTCCACAATGGAGCCTCACATGCCAGTAAGGAAATTCTGGGCAGCCACGGATGGAAGTTCAGGGTGGACAAAATGAGATATCTCAAACAATAATTAGGACACTTATTCCTCAAGCAGAACTAGAATCTTTAATGACTACAAGTTGCTAAGATACTAGGTCTGGACATAAACTATCATACAAAAGACAACATTTGCAAAAACAGATGCCTTGCAAAACCCTGCTGGGCTGGGTGCAATGTTACAGAGATGGAAAAGGCACAATTAAATCAGAGAGACTAGTCATCTTTTGGAAGCTTTAATACCTAAGCAGCCATTTCATATAATTTAATTACTTTTGACCTCGCACACTATATATATGTAGTAATATGTTTGTTACTACATCACATAAATCACTTCCTTTTTCCTTATGTTTCCTAAGAATTACTTATAATTTACCAAGTAACTGCCACCAGTATTTATTAATTTTAATTACAGAACCAACCTATTTCCAGAGAAAGATGTCATCCACAATTTTATAACTAAATATATTGCTGAGTAGAGGAAATGAAGTAGTATTTAATTACCAGCAATTGCTATAAGTAACTGTCAAGTGCTAACCATCACTACAACAAATCTTATGTAAAATGGAAAAAATCATGTGTTACTGCTAATTTAATGTACTAACACTTTTGCACTCTGCTTAGAAGAGAGAATCAGATAACTATAGTAATTCCTTTACACAACAGAAGCCTGGTGAGTACAATAGCCCCAGACTGCAAGCCCAGAATAAATAGCGCTGAAGCTGAGAATAATTCATATAAAGAAAGAATATGCACAGATGAAATCAATATAGATCTTCAGTTAGTTTTGCCAATCATTTAAATAGTGAAACTCATCTTATAGAAGGTGTAAGCTGCTACTTAGGATAACAGCAATAACTTGACACTTCAACATCAAAAATGATAACAGCAAAACTAACATCAGGAGCAACAGCTTTTGATTTCTTTGAGTCCGATCCATCGTTTCAGTTAGGATAGCAGTCTATGAGCTATAAGGACTTCTTCCTGACATTTCTACCGCAAGAAGGGAGCTGAGTAACAACTATTAGATTTCACTCAGTTCCAGAAGTTCAGTTATACAAGCGTTCAAAGTCCTAGCAGTCAATCACTCAGGTAATGCATTATATTTTTACAGGAAAGCCTGTGTTTGCTTTTTGTGTATCCATTATGTGATGGACAGGAAAAACTAAATGGAAATGGGGAGATAAAGGGGAGTCTGATCACATTATTTCAAATATTATAACACAGAGGATGTAGTCTGGAATTTAGGAGAGTGTAAAAAACAGGAACCAGATGGAAAGTAATGCTGAGATGTAAGGCATGTCTACCTCTACGTCATTGATTCAAATACAGACATTCAACACCAGTGATTACTGAAGGCAGCACCAATAATTCATCTTTATTTGCACCATCTCAGGAATGCCTATAAAATTGTCTCACATTCTGATGTCATGACCAGATCTCTTCTGCAAATTTAAGGCCTTAAAAGTATTTAGGAACAGTAAGAACTAGAATTCTTTTCTTCTACAGGTGTAGCACTTCCAAACCAGCAGACAGCAATCCTCTGATACACAGACAAATTATAATACATGTTCTTTCATACAAATTTTCTCTCCATGTCATTATACGTGGATCAGGAGGCCTGGGGGAGCTGCCATCCACTGGGTCCCATGCTGGAGCAATTCCTGAAGGGGGGGCTCCATGGTACAGAGCCATGTTGGAGTAGGGCTGGGAGAGCTGCAGCCTATGGGAAGGCCACGTGTGATCAGTTCAGGTAGGACAGCAGCCGTGAGAGGGACCCCACATGGAGCAGGGGCAGAGTGACCGTACAGGAGTGGCAGAGATGAAGCGCTAGTGACTGACTACAGCCCTCATTCTCTGTTCTCCTGCACTGCTGGGGAGGAGAAGGTAGAAAAGTGTGGGTCGAGGTAAGGTGGTTTTAATTTGCTTTTAGTTCTCACTGCTCTACTGTTAGTAATAGGAAATAAATTGTATTGATCTTCCTGCACTGATTCTGTTTTGCCCATGAATGTAATTGTTGTGATCTCCCTGTCCTTATCTCTACCCTAGAGCCCTTTTTCATTGTATTTTCTCTCCCTCTTCCTTTGAGGATTGAGAGTGTGGGGGAGTTTAGCTGACCATCAAGGTGAAAACACTACAGCATCTATGATTTTTTATGCATCAACAGGCATGCAATATCTGACTAGATGCTAATGCAAATCTTTTTTCAACAGAGTCAAGAATACTTATGGAATAGAGTCTGAACTTTGAACTTCACCAGCCCAGCGATTTTGTCTGTGCACTTTTTGAGCTATGTGAAAGAATTTACCATATATGTTCAATACACGGTTCCCAAAAATACCCGGTCAGGTCAAATTTAAACTAGCTTTCTCATACATAATCAGAGGAATTTCTACTTGTTTTGGGGTAACTTCCAAAACAAATTATTTTTTACCAGAATGAACAGTATAGGTGGATTTTGAACAAAAAAAAATCTTCCATCTATTTATATGAAATTTATCATTCTAGCCTGCCTCAGATTGAAATGGAGAAATTATCTATTCTTAGACAAACTGCAGTGGTTTAACCCAGGTAGTGGATGAGAGAGAGAATCAGGGAAAAATAAAAATAAAAATTTAAGTGTGAGAGCAGTGGTTGAGATAGAGGGACATTAATGAGAATGAGGATAAAACAAATAAATAAAAAGAAGAGAATACACAAAGCAAGTGATTACACAATTCAATTCCTTAACACCTGCTGACCGATGTCCAGCCAGGTCCTAAGCAATGATAGGCCACTGGCCAACTCATCACAGTCTTCTTTTTTATCACATCATGTTGTATGAGGTATCATGGTCAGTTTGGGCCAGCTGCCCTGGTTGTGTTCCCTTCCACTTTCTTGTGCACCCCCAGCCCCCTCACTGACAGGGCAACATAAGAAGCAGAAAAGTCCTTGGCTCTATGGAAGCACTGCCCATTTACAACTTAAAACATTGGTGTATTATCAATATTATTTTCATCTTAAATCCAAAACACAGCACTATACAAGCTTCTATGAAGAAAATTAACTTTATACCAGTCCTAGGACACAAACGAATACGATTAATCACCAAGAAGAAGTTAAGTGATTTTTTAAAAAAGTTCTTGCAGGTACAACATTTTGGAAAAAGCTTAAAAAATAAAGGTTAAAATAGAATCGTTATATCACTTTGCATTTTGTACAATAAAGGAAATTCATTGTATGGATAAATCTCACTGCCCAGTGTGTCTTTTAAGAGCAATGTGTGGATGTCTGATGTAGGTTTATTTCATTTCCAAGCAAATGTCAAGGTACTGTGTAAAACAATATGTAATTAATGACAACGTTTAATATGACAGTACAAAATATCCAACAGAGTTACGCTAACAGTTAAAGCCAAATATAGGGCACTCTTCATGTATGGTTTCCAGGCATTTTTTTATTAAAAAATAGAATCAACATACTTTGTCTCTTTTCTTCTGAGGCACGTGAAGTTCAAACACTCATTCATCTTTCCAGACCCCTCCCTAAACTTTGCTTTCTCCATGGAGAGGGAGAAAGTAAAGAGAGTAATAGCCTAATTTCCTCAGGAAATTAGTCTTAGGCAATCAAGCTGTACCTTTCTGATAACTCTCTCCTCCCCATAAGTTTACAATTCAGAGGCCAATTTCAATTAGAATTGACAGAAGTCAAACTCTCAAAGATATTAAAATCCTGTACATTTAATGAAAATTGGATAACCAGAAAAGAAAGATACATAAATTGCTTTCATCAAGAGAGAGAGCGTAGCCTGTTCTCTGCCTTTTTTAGCCATCAAATAATCTACACAACAGAGCACCACAATCAATGGTACCTGGTCACTAATGTTATCTCATGGTAGACTGACACTCTGTCATGGTTGAAAACAGAGTTAAGGAATAACAGAATATTCCATAGCATATACATCACGGCACCCTGCTCTCCAGGAAAAGGGGAGGGGGGCGAGGGGGAAAAAAGGCCGCGGTTTGCAGAGCTGCGTCAGGCTGGCGCGGGGCTGCGTGGCACGGGCAGGCGCACACAGGTGCGGTGGGGCGGGTCCGGTCTCTGCGCGGTTGGGTCTGGCTCTGGGGCGGCCGGGCTGGCGCATCGGTGAGGACTTGCCTTTTGCTGTAAGTTAATTGTTCTACTCCAAATCTCTTACATTCACTTTTAATATCGTAGTAAAGTTAGTTATAGAACTAACTCTCGAGTTCTACCATTTATTTTTCTCTCACTTTCCCTCCTCCCCACACTGATACCGGCTGCCAGCAGCCACCGGCAGCCTCGAGCTTGCTTTCCAGAGGGGGAGGGGAAAGCGAGCTACTGTTGTGAGATACTGAGGGTTTAAAACACAACACACTCTGACTGGTGTAACCAAGGGCTGTGACAAGACCTCAGCTTGTTAGCTAAGGCAGAATCAACAGCAGAGACCATTGCCGAGTCTTCTTTGACTGTGGCAACAACTTCAGTGAGTTTATGTCATTTATAATACACCAGAGAATACGTCTTCATGTTGGCAGCATTCTAGTTGTGGAATCCCTAGTGTCTAATACAACTGAAGTTTGTTTTCCATAAGGTATTCTTAACTCCTCTCTCTTGTTCTAACATTCATTCTCTCCTTTCTTCGTCTATCAGATGTTTAATAAAACATGAGCTCATCTTGCAATTATAGTATACTTGAGTTAAATTTGTCCTTAAGCTAGGAAGAAAACTGTAGGAAATTGGCTGTTCTAAAAGTTATTTTCACATTTCAACAAAAGTTAAAATCCTTAGACTAAAATGCAGTTGCTACACCCAGGATGGCATCCAGTTTGTATTGTTCTCCTGTTCCCAAGGCAACACATCTTGCTTTCGTGGCAGAGGGTGAGGTGGAACAAAGGCTTCCCAGCTACCCCATATGTATGTCCCATGCAGGAGATGGGAACATGCTGGATCACCTTTTCCTGCTAAGACAGTAGAATAAGTGGAGGGTGGAGTGAAATGAAGGTTTCATAGCCATATTCTATATAAAATCATGCATCTGAGGCAAGGGATCACGTTATAGCAACTGCTAACCACAGGTGTAGAGCACATAGTAACACCAATCACTGACTGAAGTGTGTATGGCTAGACTCACTCAAGCTCCACCTAAACGCAAGGGAATAAAAATGGGTTGACACCAGGGGGAAAGCCATAAAGGACTTCATCATAGCTCCTGGGATCAGTCAACGGGCTGAACCTATCTACCCTATATGGACACCTACTGAGTAAGAGCTCTATTCTATGCACGCTAAATAATCAATACAAACAATCAAGCTTGATGATTTTTGCAGTCAGTCTACTGTCACCGGCAAACTTTGAACCTTACCTTGTCATGATCTATATTCTATATAATAACATTTGCTTAATTACAACTTTCTGGAAACTTGAATAATTAAAAATAAGGGATTTGATGTGGTGGTGCTGTCCTTAGAGAGGCTCTGAATAGGTTAGTTGAATCACCCTCTGATACAGTGGGCTGACAGGGAGACAGGCTGTTTGGGCACAAAAAGGTCATCTTTATTGAGCAACTGGACAGGCTATTCAGATCTAAAGAGATTCATTGATATCCTACACTTACTCTACCCATGAGAGGCTTGACTTCCTTACAAGCAAAACCTTTCTTTCCTTAACGTGACAAAAATCCACAGAAAATTGTGCCAATTCTAGTTGGTTTCTTAGCAAAGAAGGGAACTAGGCATTAAAAATATTTCAAAACTGTGAAAAAAAAAAAAGTATTTTTTTATAATGATTGAAATGTTATGCTAAATGATCAGAAAGATCTGTGTACAAAATTCTATTAACCTCTAGGCATATTCACAAACACTTAATCCCTGGAGTCCTATGAAGATGTGAATAGAAGAATGGAAGCCAGTGGAAGAGCTTCACAGCACTTGATGTCTTCACAGCTGCCATTCCGAAGACTCGTAAGGCTAATTTACCTTTACCGTAAAGAACTCTTTATACATGATATAGAAAGACCTCTGCTAATCGATTTTTGGACTGTTTTTGACAGAGGAATCAATTTTGCTTATTCTGATTCCTGAACTTCAAGTTAATTCATGTTGTTGTATTTTTTGCTATGATCAGCAACAGAATGAATCCACCTCTTCCATTATGGTCCCCTGCACGAAAGCTGTATAGGAAAGATTTTTCTTCTTTTCAAACAGAGTAAACGCCCTTTTAAATAAAGTCCACAAATAAAGTCAGAGCTCTTTTAATATCAGAATAACATCACTAACAACAATGAAATCACTCATTTAAAATGAGGGGAGAATCAGATCCATTTGTTTCATAGAACTCATTATTAATCCATTAATAATCTAATTGATAGTTTGAGAATCCTAAGAATTTTACTATGAATTCAACAGCATTGATTATATAAGCATGCTACTTAAGAAATGTAGCTTCCTTTTTTCATTTGTGTATCATGAAATTACTTCTTCCTATGTAAGTATAATGAAAATTTATTCTCTTGACAAGCTAACTATAGTTTCTGATTTCAAGTAAAATATCCTGAAACTATGCCAAAACCTAGAACTACAGATAATGTAACGTTATGCTTACACTAATTCCATTAACTTTTGTGTGACTTCCTTTTTTTCATTTTGTTTTCAACATCAACTAACAGCAAAAAAAATACAAAACAAAACAGGACAAACTATTCTCTGAAGGTTTAAAGCTAGAAAGTATTTATAACCTTCCCAAAATTCTGAAATTTCCCCAGAACTCTATGCTTTTATCCAGAATTATACAGATAATTCCAAATCATATTTCTGCCTACTTTCAGCTGCCATTGAAACAGTAAACATCTTCTACAAAATAGAAGTTTCAAAAAATTAGGTGAAACATTTCAGATATCCCAAAGCAACGTGCCAACCTGTTTATCTGTTAGAAGTTACATCTGTCTACCATACAAGGAAAATACTTCAGTTGTCACTTTTACATAACACCCAGATAAACTAACAGGTTAGTGACCTATACTAAGATTCAGCTTTACTTTATACAACTTATATTACTTATACAAAGTTAGTGGCTGTGAAAGAAGTATTTTGGGATCAGGATTTGCAAAATAATAATAATAAAATGGAAGGTAAATAAAATAGTTGAAATTGTGTATTATTTTCTTAGGAAACATGTTTCTGGAGGGCATTATTGTGAAACATGACCACAATACTATATAGAAACTTGTAGTTTTTGTTGCCTTCAAGGCATAAGATTCAATATTTTAGTGCAAGCCACAGATGTTCTCAAGTTTATGTCAAGACATTCACAGACTTGATCTCTAAAAGAAAATTTAACATTTTTTTTCCATTTGTTTGTTAGTAGAAGACAATAATTAATAAATCTCTATATAAATCCTTGCAATGCAATAGTCCAGGGGTAGATTTCACAGTGCATATCTCCTATGCTATTGTTTATATTAACTGTCTTTAAAATCAAAGAGATTTGTCTTTAGTCTTGTGTTGGTAAACCATTACAGAAAACAAATCCTAGCACTCTATGTCTTTGCTGTGAAAATGTCTGGGATGAACACCTTCCTGTACAAGAATGAAAAATGCTTCTCTCAGAGAAGAACTGTGATGTATATATTTTCTGAAGTGTATGTTTTTTAGGCTACAACACTGGACAGTCAACTTCTCTACTGGGCATGACAACATCAAACGCAACAAGAAAAACCAATAAAAGCCATCTTCCTACCAAATATTGGCAAGTTTTTCATATAAGCATGGGCCCAAGGAAATCCTTTCAATCTCCTTGGTTTGACAAGGTCTCAGATACTGTTTGTAAACGGTCCAGAACAGAGAATATTTTCAATAAAACTCAGGGCACATCTGTGTACTATAATGAACCAATGTCAGCACTTTGTCTGAGCCATGCCTTGACCTCCTTATGTGATAGGACTTCAGTGGTACCATGAAAAAGTAGCTGAGACTGCTTTGGATTGCAACAAATCCTCTCTGTGTGGTGGCTCCTGCCTTGTCACAGAGTAAACCAAGAGAGCGGTAGGGCTTTGCAGAAGGATCTTGACAAATCTGAGGTCTGGGCAATCACCAACCACATGAAGTTTAACAAGTCCAAGTGCCAAATTCTGCATTTGGGATGGGACAACCCTGGATATATACACAGACTGAGGGACAAGTGGCTGGAGAGCAATCCCATGGAAAGGGATCTGGAGGTTCTGGTTGACTGCAAATTAAATATGAGTTAACACTGCACCTTTGAAACCAAAAGCACCAACTGTATCCTGGGGTGCATCAAGTATAGCATTGTTAGCTGGTCGAGGGAAGGAATTGCCCCACTCTGCTCTGTGCTGGTGCAGCCTCACCTCACATACTGTGTGTAGTCTTACTCTCTACAATATCAGAAGGACATAAAGCTATTAGAGATCATCCAAAGGAGGGCTACAAAGATGATGTAGTGTCTATAGAGCAAGACATATGAGGAGCAGCTGAGGTCCCTTGGTTTTTTCAGCCCAGAGCAGAGGAGGCTGCAGGGAGGCCTCATGGCAGCCTACAGCTCCCTCCCAGGGGAGCGGAGGGGCAGGTGCTGATCTGTGCTTTCTGCGGACGGTGACAGCTTGGGGAAAAGCATGGAGCTGCATCAGGGGGTTGTCAGACTGGGTGTTAGGAAAAGGTTTTGCACCTGAGAGTGGTCAGGCGTTGGAAAAGGCACCCCAGAGCAGTGGTCACTGCCCCAAGACAGTGGAATGCCATAGGCAGACTGGTATGATGCTGAACTTTCCAGGAAGAATGTGGCAGAATTATTATATGCTGTGATTTTTAAAAAGGTAAATAAGCAGTGATTAATTAATCGTACAGGGAAATCACTAACACATTCTTAATTTCAGTCACAGTTGAAACTTCAGATAAAACTGAGGGTATGCAAACCCTACATATCAGAGCTGTTGTATGGCTTCATGAAACCCATGTAAGCTTCCACTGGTGAGTTTCTTTGTGAATCATTTGACTGCGTATTATAACCAACAAGCAAAAAAACCCACAAAACTCATGAATAAATCCCTTAATGTTTTTCCACAGGGTTAATGACTATTTCCAGAATAGCTGCAAGGCAGTCTTGCAAGAGAGAAAAAAGTATATTTTTATAAACTATTTAACAAATTACGTGCAATATAAATTTTAATCATTTAAATTCAACAATAATTTTTATACTGTTAAAAGAGCCTGATATACGACATGAACTTTCATTATTAATCCTGTGTGATCTATGGGCTTTTTCCCCTCATTTGATGTACAATTAATTAAAATATGTAGATTTTCTAGTGGCATAACAGCACAGGATTTTTATTAGACTATTCTATACTGCTGACACTACAGTCAAAACAAGTATTTCCTAAGCTGATATTTGTTGAGATCATTTCTGCTGAAAATTTTTGATATGGCTAAAACTCATATGCCTCTGATGGAAACATTCAGGTTTCAGTTTCTGCTAGTAGGAAATCTCAGTGCATTTTCTTTTGCTCTCCTAGCCTTACTTTCTTCCTCAAGTACTTTGATCCTTGGAATACATTTTCCAGCAAATGGTTTACATGGACAGAAATTAAATCAAACTTTCAAATCCTGTGTGGATTTAAAAATCTCTATGAAATTTTGTGGTTTCAGAATGACAAAGAGAGATTCACTCTATTTGGAAATAAGAAGGATTTTGACAGATTTTGAAATCAACAACCACTGTAACTTGCAGAAGTTTTACTCATTCTCGAAGAATAAAAAGCCAGATATGGCTTTCATGTGTTATAGTCCCCAGATAGCTTTTGCGTTTTTTTATTAAGTTACCTTGTATCTATTTTGTAGTAATTATAGCAGTGCCTTAATTTATGTCTTACCATGTTTAGAGATTGTAACACATTGCAAGTGGTCATTACAACCCAGTGAATTTAGTCTTGAAGGTGTCCTTATTTAGCCTGTGCTGCAGCAGGCCCAAGAGTGCTACTCCTCATATCAGGAATGAATTTAGCATCCACTTTAATTCACCTCTATTCCCCATATGTGCTCTGGGCTTGAAAGTGGAGGAATACTGCACTGAAAAATGCACTTCTGCAGTATTTTAACACATACCTAGATCTCCTAGCATATGCCAATGCCACTCTGAATAACTGCTTACGGAAAAATGGGCAGACGCATATTTTACAGAGACTGGTAAAGACAAGGCTGGTGTATATTGCAAAAGCTTTTCATTTTTAGTGAGCTATTCACTTTCTATACTCATTTTATTTAATAGCTTAGCCTCCTAACTCTCTACTCTCCAGTAGTGAATTGCTTTCCAGAAATAATAGGGAATTTCAAGCATCATCATGTTGCTGGTATTGTCACTTGAAAATGTGGGTCACCATCACCTCATCACCCCATCCTGGTTTGCTCATTAGTGGCACTCTGTGTGGAAAACTACTAAAGATCATTACCACTGTAGTCTAAAGCCAATGTGCCAGCATAATGAAAAACAATTCAGCAGTTCCCTATGCTCTGTTAGTTGTGTTTGTCATAAATGAGTTGTGGAGATTTGGAGTGAATGATCCATATCATATTAAACCGTCCTTTTTATTGCTGACAATTGAAGGTGACTGAAAAGCTGGGTCAGTGTCAGATTGTATCTAATTGGAAACCTTTCCTCGTTAACATTCGATGTTGACTTGTATTAGTTGATGAAATTAGGACCACAGTGGAATGAATTTTATTACACAGAATGAGCTGGTTGAGCTCTCTTCCATTTCAATGTTATTTTAACCCCACCCCTGGCAGCTGAGAAAGGAATCCAGAAGAAAGGGAGTTGTGATTGATGCAGGATTTACAGGAAATTGAGTAAAAATGTTGGTGTTGCTCAGGAAATTGAAACCATGTGCATATTTGTGCTGCATTTAATTCAGCAAATCTTTTGTGAAAATACTTCCTTGTAGATCATCTGGGGTTATTTTGTGGTTTTGATTCAAAGTAGGAAAGAATATGTTCCCAGGTAAAACAGAAATTATAATTTTGAGGGATAGGTCTGTGGAATGTTTTTGTTTTCTGAAAAGCAGTAATATGGAAAAATTTTTTCATGTTTTATATACTCAGTTTTGCAATAAAAGAAATGTAGTACTCTTCTAATGTACCCTTAATCCTGAATAACCCTTTTTCTTGCTTATCAGATCCTGTAAAATGCTGTTAATTGAAGGAAACAAAGACAAGTTAT
>VXAV01001972.1:226288-239653 GCA_013399715.1 Alectura lathami | reverse complement strand
AAGAAGGCAAGAATATAGGGCAGTTCTGAATTATAACATCAAGGGCCCCTGACCCTACCATCATTTTCTCTTGAAGTGGAAATGCTGATAGGCTGAGTACCTCCGTTAACCTCAGCTCTTATGAAATTTCTCAGATAATCTGTTGCTCTTCAAACATAACCACAGCTTTAGGACTCCAGTGGTCAAAACCACTAACTTCATTGTCAGAAAAAAAATCCATTAGAAACTAATTTCAATAACTAGATGGAATCCCATAGAGAGTGATCATACCATCCATTGTGAAATACGTTTATCCTTCTGTGAAAATCCTCTTACTATTGGACTCCGGTGTTGCAGCCAACAAATTTGGAAGGAGTTGGGTTGTGCCTTTCCCAATCAATAGATGACTGGCTTAGAGGGTGAAGGGAAAGCAATAGATGTTGTCTTAACATCAGCACCGTCTCTTGTAANTTGGCACACTATGGTATACAATAGAAGTTTCTATTATAAAATAAAATGCTGCTGTAGTAATTGACTGTAGTGTAAATATAACTTCCTAATGTGTTCCATGTTTCTGCCAACATTATTTTTCTAACTGTTCTTATACTTTATTAGCCATTAGAACAGAATATGGAGAGTGTCCTTTATTACTTCATGAAGAAAGATATTTCAAGTTTTGGAGTATAATTCTGTGCTCTTCCAGTGCTGCTTCTTTGCTGCAGCTCAGTCATCTGAATAAGAAATAAGCTTATGCCCATGTTAGAGCTTAACTAGCAATGAATTTCACTTTATTGTGATATTTATGAAAGCTTTTAAAAATGTTGTTAAGCAGAAACCTTTCATGTGGTTTCAGTCAATATTTCTTGAGGAGGAGAACTTTAAAAAGCTGTGGAGTTTTACATTCTTCTCTGACACCACACCTTCTTCTGTGTTTCTTCTCTTCAGTTATTTCACTGTGTCCTACCTTTGTATCACAATGTCCATTGGAATTTTTTCTCATTCATCATTTGCTTTTTAGCAAAGGTGTCTCCATGTTGTCTACAAGATAGGCAAAAAGCTTATCAACCGGAAGCAAAAAGCCCCAGAGACAATTTCCAAGCCACTGAAAGTACAGAAATTATTACTAGTAGTACAGTAGCTGTGAGAATTGTTATTTGACCTTACCTAGTTCCAGCTAGATCTCTTAGGAAACAGTCTGTAAACAGTGCCTNGTTTTTTCATGTCCAGACATGGCTACAGGCTCAAGTAGGCCACAAGTCTTTGTGAGGAAATCAGATATGCCAGTCCAGCTTCAAGCCCTATCAGTATTTTTGCCAAGGAGTACAAATTAAAGCAGCCTAAAGATTATCATAATTGCGGGCAGATCAACTATGGATTTGTACTTTCCAGCCAAANTCAATTTTTTTTTTTTTTTTTGAAGTTTGAAATGATTTTTGACAACCTGTTTGCTCATTGGAAGATTTTTGGCACACTATGGTATACAATAGAAGTTTCTATTATAAAATAAAATGCTGCTGTAGTAATTGACTGTAGTGTAAATATAACTTCCTAATGTGTTCCATGTTTCTGCCAACATTATTTTTCTAACTGTTCTTATACTTTATTAGCCATTAGAACAGAATATGGAGAGTGTCCTTTATTACTTCATGAAGAAAGATATTTCAAGTTTTGGAGTATAATTCTGTGCTCTTCCAGTGCTGCTTCTTTGCTGCAGCTCAGTCATCTGAATAAGAAATAAGCTTATGCCCATGTTAGAGCTTAACTAGCAATGAATTTCACTTTATTGTGATATTTATGAAAGCTTTTAAAAATGTTGTTAAGCAGAAACCTTTCATGTGGTTTCAGTCAATATTTCTTGAGGAGGAGAACTTTAAAAAGCTGTGGAGTTTTACATTCTTCTCTGACACCACACCTTCTTCTGTGTTTCTTCTCTTCAGTTATTTCACTGTGTCCTACCTTTGTATCACAATGTCCATTGGAATTTTTTCTCATTCATCATTTGCTTTTTAGCAAAGGTGTCTCCATGTTGTCTACAAGATAGGCAAAAAGCTTATCAACCGGAAGCAAAAAGCCCCAGAGACAATTTCCAAGCCACTGAAAGTACAGAAATTATTACTAGTAGTACAGTAGCTGTGAGAATTGTTATTTGACCTTACCTAGTTCCAGCTAGATCTCTTAGGAAACAGTCTGTAAACAGTGCCTTTGATGAGGACTATATTTTGTGAGCGACAGGAAACTGTGGGCTTTGAGCAGAGTTTTCCAATGTTACCTCCCCCACCCCCTGCTCGCAACTCATTTTAATAGGAGGAAGTTAAATGTGAGACAGGGATAGAAGTAATTAGCCTAACAGAAAAATAAACCTTGTTTGATAAATGACATGTAAGTGTAGTAGAGGCTTCTGCATTGTCTTGAACTCAGCAAAATCTCCTAAATAGGCAGTAAAACTCAAATGTGTCTGTCTTCCAGAACAAGATCTTCCAGGACATTGTTTACTTTTGGAAAGAAAAATTTCAGGTAATCTAATGTCTAATAAAAAAATGAAATTTCAGGCAAAGCCTAATTTTTTTTTTTTTTAAAAAGCTTAAAAAAAANAATAATATTTTCTTAGCTCTAGTAAAACAAACAAAAACAGAATAAAACCTTCTTAGTTCTGAAAAAAAAAAAAAAAAAGCCTAAAATTTTAGGCAAGGCAAAGCTTAAAATTTCCTAATCTCCATCTTCCAAGGGATTTCTCTGGAACATTGGTTTGCATCCTCTTCATTCTTATCTGATCTGTCTGTGCCCTACCTATATTATTCTTTTTCCTGCAGCTAAAGAGCACTAGTAGCCACCAGGCTAGCCTTCCCAGGAGCCAAGTTATTAGAAAAATCTCCAGTGAGCTGTGAGCTTTGAATGAGAATCTCTAGGTTTTGAGGAGTGTATACAGAACCCTAGCATTCCAACTGCTGTTTAGCTGTCTGATTTTAATGCATTTGTTACATCTTTTCCTGGTTTTGTATGAAAATACAGTCACTGTTGTTTTTTGTGTATAACTTAGCAGTGTCTGGTTTATCAAACATGCAGCAGAACTTCCAGAGGAGTTTAACTTAGAAATACTTCATGTGAAAGTCCCAAACAGACCTTGCTGCAACATGTTGATCTAACTTCTGAGCTTCTGTAATAACAGAACTTTAGGTGCCACATAGCTCATGAGAGCTATCCCGAGTACCAGACATAGCTCGTCAAAGTAGTCATATCAGCAGGACAGTGTGCACCACCAAGTACACTAATGCAGTCCTTCTTTAAAGGAATAAGGCAGATCCTTGAAAGTTACATTTCAAGGACTGAGAACCTGTCATTGCATTGTATTGTGCCTTGTAGAGTGAATGTGTGAGGTCATACAAGTTTCTACTCAGCTGTATCTGCACGTCTTCCACAAGGTAAGATATACCCTAGAACTATAGAGTAAGCGCTGCTTTATTTGGGAAACTGGCCTCTTATAAATAGAAGATAACAATCTTGCTCCTGTAGCATTAGAAGGCAAGCAAAAACCTAGAAAATAGCCATAATCAGCTAACATGCTGAGTATCAAGAATAAATCACAGGTTGGAAGAAAACTCCAGAGGTAATACACACAAATACAGAATAATAAAGGCTTCTACAGGTATATCAACCAGAAAAGGAAAGTCCAAGAAGGCGTTATCCCCCTAGTGAGCAATACAGGAAGGCTGATAACAACAGACAAGGAGTAGGCTGAGGTGTTCAACAGTTTTTTTGACTCAGTCTTCAACAACTACTCTTCATGCATCCCTCGAGCAGATGGGTCAGAAGGTGGAGTAACACCCCTCCCACTGCAAGCAAGGATCAAGTTCGTGACCACCTGAGGAACCTGAATATCAATAAGTCTATGGGTCCTGACGAGATGCATCCCAAAGTCCTGAAGGAATTGGCTCATGCCGTCGCCAAGCCACTCTCTGTGATATTTGACAAGTTGTCACAGTCAGGTGAAGTCTCCGGTGACCAGAAGAAGGGCAATGTTACACCCATTTTTAAGAAGGGTAGAAAGGATGAGCCAGGGAACTACTGACCTGCCAGCCTCCCCTCTGTGCCAGAGAAGATCATGGAACAGATCCTCCTGGAAGCTATGCTAAGGCACAGAGAAGACAGGGAGGTGATGTGAGACATCCAGCATGGCTTCATCAAGGGCAAGTCCTGCCTGACCAACCTAGTGGCATTCTACAGTTGCATAACTGCATTGGCGGACAAGGGAAGAGCCACTGATGTCATCTATCCATAATTCTGTAAGGCCATCACATCCTTCTCACTAAACTGCAAAGATAGGGATTTGATGGGCGGACTCTTTGATGGATGAGGAACTGGTTGCTAGATTGCATCCAGAGGGTGGTGGTCAATGGCTCAATGTCCAGTTGGAGATCAGTGATGAGTGGTGTCCCTCAGGCATCTGTTCTGGGACCGAAGCTCTTTAGTACCTTCAACAATGACATCAACAGCAGGATCGAGTACACCCTCAGCATGTTTGCAGATGACACCAAGCACTGTGGTGCAGTCGACATACGTGAGGGACAGGGTGCCATTCAGAGAGACCTGGACAGGCTCAAGCAGTGGGCCCAGGCTACTGTCATGAGTTTCAACAAAGCGAAATGCAAGTTCTTGCACCTGGGTCACACAAACACCCACTGCCAATACAAGCTGGGGACAAAAGCATTGAGCAGAGCCTTTTCAAAAGGGACTTGAGGGTACTGGTGGATGACAAGCTGGAGATGAGCCAGCAGTGTGCCCCCACAGCTCATAAAGCCGGCCATATCCTGGGCTGCATCAAAAGAAGCGTGACTGGGAGGTGTTCCTTCCCAATCTAGTCTGCACTGGTGAGATTTCACGTGGTGTACTGCAACCAAACATGCAGTCCTCACTACAGAACAGATGTGGACCTGTTGGAGCGCATCCGAAGGAGGCCCACAAAAATGATCCAAGCGATGGAACACCTCCCCTGCGAGGACAGGCTTAGAGAGTGGGGTGTGTTCAGCCCGGAGAAGAGAAGACTCCAGAGAGACCTGAGAGTGGCCTTTCAGTATCTAAAGAGGTGCTATAACAAATGAGGGGACAGATTCTTTACCAGGGCATGCTGTGCCCTGCTTAGAGAAAATGGTTTCAAACTGATAGAGGGGAGATTTAGACTGGATTCCCTGAAGACCTGCAAGGTCCAGCTGGAAAGGACTCTGAGCAACATGATCTAGCTGTAGATGTCCCTGTTCAGTGCAGGGGAGTTGGACTAGATCACTTTTAAAGGTCCCTTCCAAATCAGGCAATTCTTGATTCTATGATTCTGTGATTCTATGAACCTCCTGATCCAAGCAGATATAATGAAATCAGATTTCTCAGTGTAGACATCAGCCTGAACTACTATCACTAGAGACAGACTCTGTGCCACAGTAGCATTTGTACGTGGCAGTCTGGATAGTTGGGAAATTATTACAGAATTTAGAATTCACTCTCTTTTTTATATATTAGCTTTGTTAAATTTGTAACACTAATAAAGGTAGAATTCAAGTATTTATGAATCATATATACGTGTGGATATACTTTTGAATGCATTCTAAATATCCAAAATCTTTGGATTTCTTTAGGAAGATCTAATACTTTTTCAGGAGTAAACATACATAGTACTATAAGCATAAACCGATAAATACAGAATATGAAAGAGTAAAGAATAGCAAGAAATGATCTGCAATGACCAGCAATTCTTTTCTTAGAAAAGACATAAGTTCAAAATGACAGTGATCTAAAAAACTGTAAAATATGGAAACAGCAAGGACAACAACAAAATATTTCAATTGTGTCAGAAAGGTGAGGTGTCAGGGTTGATAATCCCAGAGGAAGAAGTTGTTGTCTTTTGAGTGGTCTCTTCTGAGCTCAGTCTTCACCATAAACACAGTGTGTTGAGTCATGACAACTGACACCTCCACATCAAAAGATGTCACTGCAGGGAGTCAGTGATGTCAAAGAAATCTTCTGAAATCTTATGTAAAGATAGCTGAGTATGTGCAGTAAGTAATTATCTGGACTATAAAACAGCACAACAAAATAGAGCAAGAGAATGGCTACCAATAGCTGATTACTGGAAGCAAGCATTGAGAATAAAAATATATACTTTTATTCCCTAATTCCTCTGGGATGAATTGCAGAAAGATGGAAAACATTTGCCTATTGCCAAAATATTTTCCCCAAAGAGTTAAGATCCTATGTTTTTTAAAGCCTTTTTTATTCCAAGACACTAAAGCACACTCCAGTTTTTCCAATGTTAAGGATACAAATAAAATATCAGTGACACTTAAAAATAAAAGTGTTCAGAGGTTCAGCTTGCTTCCATGGATCTCATTTGTTTTTGAAAACACCATAGAATCATAGAATCATAGAGTCATAGAATGGCTTGGGTTGGAAGGGACCTCAAAGATCATCTAGTTCCAACCCCCCTTCCATGGACAGGGCTGCCAACCACCAGATCACTAGATCAAACTGACCAGGAACCCATCCAGCCTGGCCTTGAACACAGCCAGGGATGGGGCAGCCAC
This sequence comes from Alectura lathami, assembly GCA_013399715.1. Classification (NCBI taxonomy): domain Eukaryota; kingdom Metazoa; phylum Chordata; class Aves; order Galliformes; family Megapodiidae; genus Alectura; species Alectura lathami. Next base: position 233,105 of record VXAV01001972.1, on the reverse strand, counting down.
AACTTCTCTGGGCAGCCTGTTCCAGTGCCTCACCACTCTCTCAGGGAAGAATTTCTTCCTCATGTCCAAACTAAACCTCCCCTCTTTCAGTTTTAGCCCAGTCCCCCATGTCCTAACATTATCTACTTGCATAAAAAGTCGGTCCCCCTCTTGCCTGTAAGCTCCTTTTAAGTATTGGAAGGCTGCAATGAGGTCTCCCCGGAGCCTTCTCTTTTCCAAGCTGAACAATCCAAACTCCCTCAACCTTTCCTCATAGGAGAGGTGCTCCAGCCCTCTGATCATTTTGGTGGCCCTCCTCTGGACCCGCTCCAACAGCTCCACATCCCTTCTGTACTGGGGGCCCCAGGCCTGGACACAGTACTCCAGGTGAGGCCTCACAAGGGCAGAGTAGAGGGGGATGATCACCTCCCTCTCCCTGCTGGCCACCCCTCTCTTGATGCAGCCCAGGATGCTGTTGGCCTTCCTGGCTGCAAGAGCACACTGCCGGCTCATGTCCAGCTTTTCATCAATCACAACGCCCAAGTCCTTCTCCGCAGGGCTGCTCTCAAGGAGTTCTTCTCCCAGTCTGCACACATACCTGGGATTGCTCTGATCCAAGTGCAACACCTTGCCCTTGGCCTTGTTGAACCTCATCAGGTTCTCGTGGGCCCACTTTTCCAGCCTGTCCAGGTCCCTCTGGATGGCATCCCTTCCTTCAGGGATATCAACTGCACCACTCAGCTTGATGTCATCAGCAAACTTGCTGAGGGTGCACTCAATCCCACAGTCTAAGTCATTGATATAGATGTTGAAGAGCACTGGTCCCAAGACGGACTCCTGGAGGACACCGCTTGTACCAGCCTCCACCTGGACTACAACCTCTGGCTGCGACCATCCAGCCAGTTCTTTATCCAGCCAACAGTCCACCCATCTAATCCATTTCTCTCCACTTTAGAGACAAGGATGTGGTGAGGGACCATGTCAAAGACCTTGCACAAGTCCAGGTAGACGACATCCGTCACCCTCCCTTGGCTCACATATGCCATCACTCCATCACAGAAGGCCACCAGATTGGTCAGGTATGACCTGCCCTTGGTGAAGACATGCTGGCTGTCTCGCATCACCTCCTCATCTCGCATGTGCATCTCCTCCAGGAGGATCTGCTCCATGATCTTCCCAGGCACAGACATGAGGTTCACCAGCCTGTAGCTCCCCAGGTCTTCCTTTCTCCCTTTCTTAAAAATGGGAGTGATGTTTCCTTTTTTCCAGTCACCGGGGACCTCGCCTGACAGCCACGATTTTTCAAATATGATGGAGAGTGGCTCGGCAACCACATCAGCCAACTCCTTCAAGACTCTGGGATGCATCCCATCTGGCCCCATAGACTTGTAAACGTTCAGTCTCACAAGGTGGTCATGGACTTCCTCCGCTCTTACACAGGCAAGGATTTTTCTCCCCCGGTCCCCACTTAGAATTTCAGGGGCACGAGAGACTTGGGAAGCCTGACTGCCAGTGAAGACCGAGGCAAAGAACTCATGAAGTACCTCAGCCTTCTCCACATCAGAGGAGGCCAGTTCTCCCTTTCCATTCATTAAAGGGGGAACACTCTCCTTCGCCTGTCTCTTCTGACCTGTGTAGCTAAAGAAGCTAAAGATTTTTTTTCACGTGTTAAGAACAGATTTTAGATTAAGGTCCTTCTCATTCTAAATGATCCTAAATGGACAAAAGTGAGGAAGCCACATGTAACGTGTATTTAATTTTGTATGCTTTTTAAAATGTTTGGAAAACAAACAAAAACAGAAATTTCTACTGTAAGAGGAATATAATGGAAACAAGAAATACAGATACATATTAATGAGCAGTAAAAATATTCAGAATGCCAGTGATGGTGCAAGCATTACTGATTGCAGTAAGGAATGAGATAATTACATGGCTGAAAAGACAGTTGCTATCTTATATCATGGGGATGTTATAAAGAGATGTTTCTTTTTCTTTCCCAGAAGAATATACACAGAAAGTGGAACTCCTCAGGTTAAGAACCAAATAAAAGAAGTCACTTCCTTATCTGGTGGGCAAATACTATTAAATCAGAATAGCGCATAGTTTATACGAAATCATTATTCAAGTGATTTTAGTTTAATTCCACTAACGATACCTAGCTATATCCTCGGATCTAGCCCTTTAGAAATGAACTGTTTCCCAAACATGGCTACAAATTAGCTGCAACTATTATTCTCCAGTCTCCTTGGTGCATTTTTCTTTTCATGAATTGTACAATTATCTCAAAAAAAAGGCAAGAGGTAGGGCAATGCAGGTAAAATCAAATAGTTTATTGTTTAAATACTGCTTTCCGGACCCTTGTTATAGCAAGCATCACAGTACATCAGAGCCTATTGAAGATGGAATTTATCTCTGTATATTTATCTCTGTATACTTATCTCTGTATTCCTGACTGAAATACAGTCAAAAACACAGGGAGATTCTACCTCTTGTATAATTATCCCATAAAGAAATGTGTATCCTAGAAGGGAAAAACACAATGTCTCTGAATCTGTAGGAGCACAAAAAGCTTCTGAACTAATAAACATTTATGAATGGATAGTTGTGTGAAGGATATAGATAGAAGAAAAAGTATCTACAGGAAAATAAAAGACGTACACAGAAAAAAATATGTTGAAATACTTTTTCAGATTAAGTATTTTTCTTACTCTTAAGAAAGTCTGCAAAAAAAAAATTCTGAAGGATACAATGGCTTTCTTCGTATGTGTTGAAAGTTAGAATATTGTATTTAAATGGTGAAAAAACAAAAGTTGATTTCTTGGTTAAAGACTATCATGGTGAGAGAGTAAAAACCGTATTTCTTAAACTTGTTACTTACAGAATGGTGGAGGTGGTTAAGTGACTGTGAAAAGTGTTGGAAGCCGCATTTTAAGCAGCTTCCAAAGCTGCATTTTGTCCCTAGGTATATGTGCTTCCAACAAACAAAAAAATAGCAGAGTGAAGATAATGAGAAACACATATGATAACAGGACTAGAATGTGAGATGTTAGCACAATTCCTGTTCGCTGGGCACAGACGGTCTTAGAGTGTCTTGTGTATATATTCTTTTGCAGCTGAGAGACCATTGTGAACATCCACGGGGCTTTTCACTGTATTGTTAATTTGCAAAATACTTTATCTAGTAAATTCAATAAAGAAACAAGAGAAATAATTTCCCCTTGAGGGGCTGGATTAGCTCTTCCTACATCTCCATGATTGTCTTTTACATTTTCTTTGGTGTGGGCCTGAATGAAGAGTGCTAATAGTGAGATCTTCACTGAAATGAATACTCTACAATGAAACAAGTTACAACAAAACACCACATTTAAACAATAAGGAAGGTATTCTTTGAAAATTCTCCATCCATTTTTTTCCTCCGTGAATTGATGAAAATAAGAATCCTCCTTGTTGCTGGCTAAGCTCCAGATTTTGCACCAGGTGCAGGTATACTTGTATTCTAATGGAGAAAAGAGGCTGCTCAAAATGTCTTGTGACTTTCCAAATCAGACATACATTGTGAAAGGTAAGTTGAAGAGGGACATCTTCACAACTGTAGAAAGATCTCCAGCATTGTGGTAGCCCTACCACATTGATCTACTCCCTCATTGATCCACTCACACCTGTGCCCCAGACATACCATTCTGCTACAGATATTTAGGAACACTGGAGAGACTGTTACCTTCATCAGATATGCATCGGCAGAGCATATACCCAGACAAAGGTACTCGATTGCCTAATTAAAGCATGAATTATACTCTTTAATAACTCAGAAAAACAGTCTTAAGTAAACCAAAGCATTCCTCCCTAACACAATTCCATGTTTTGTAGTAAGAGGACAACTGTTCTTCTCTTTAAAGCAGATTATTAAATGTTTTTTCATACAGTCTATGTGGAATACCTCTCCTTTTTTGTTTTTTGATTCCTAAAATTTCTGCTGTTCCTGTGATTATTCACACATGGAGAAAGTGCATTTGTCTGCACTCACAAAATATCTCTAAACAATACATTCTAAACATCAACATTTTATATCACACTCTCTGTACTCCTTGAGGAGCACATTGTACCTTCAGCTTTTGCCTCTAAATACGTTTTCAGAGATATGGACTGATGGGGTCTCAGTTTTATCTTTGTTCCCATCAAATTCCCAACACCTACACTTTACCAGAAAGTTGTAGACAGTTCTAAATAGTCATCCTCAGTCTTGTTCTGGAGGGATTTGTAACAGTTGGAGTAGACACACAACCATACACAGAGGAGAAAAAAATGACTTTTCAGAGTCCTCATGTACAAAGGGAAGATACCTTTTTTTTGTATATTTCTGCCTCAGCATTTAGTAGTTCATATCTAGCAGAAACCCAAAATATCTAGCAGAGTTTAAATACTTGCAAGGAATGCAGAAGCAAATCTTTTATCAGCAGTAAAATTTCTTGTTTGGGCAGTGTGTCTTGTGTCATGTAATCCAGTTATTCTGATGTTTTTTAATTATTGGTGTTGGTAAGGCAATGATCCCATTCATTATTTTGACAGTTGTTTAATTTTCTCTTTACTGCTATTTCTATTTTTCTGCTAAAATGTGGGAAAAGATCAACATAACATTATATAGTCATTTAGTCTGCACAATAAAAATGCCTGAAAAAATGAATTATCTAATTGACTAGAGTGTAAAACAGCAGAATTCACCACTCAGAGCTTATTAGCCTATTCATTTAATTAACATTATGCATTTTTTTGATAAAAAGTAACATTTTATAATAAAATTGCATTCTCCTATTCAGACTTTGCATTGTTTGAATTGTACCAGAATATGTTCATCTAGGACAAGCAGCTTTGATCATAAATATGCATTTGTTCATGCCCTGTCATGTCTTATTGATTAAACAGGATATTTTTCCTCTTGTTAGAATGAAGTTGCAGTTCAAAAGTTTTAGAAAAACATCCGCTATAAGAAATTGGAAAAGGAACCTCCTGAGAATTACGTAGCATTCCTTCTTCTCAAGCTTCTGTGAGATTCTTTGTTGAAAAATATAAAATGTGTTCATTATGTGCTGTAGTTAATAAAAGTTTGAAAAAAAAAAAAAAACCTGCTAGAAAACCAATGTGCACCTTATTAGATGTCATTAAATTAGTAGACAGCTCTCCATCTGTTTATTAATTTAAACATATCATAATTTCTTTCATCTACAATCTGCAACTCATGAGTGAAAGATTTGGGTTGTATCTCCTAACAGAACTAATAACCCTTACACAACATTGAAGGAAAAAAAAAAAAACATATATATATAGTAGAAATGACTGAGTCCCAAACTTGTTAGACAAAGCAGGGATCTCTCAGTTGTTTTTTGTGTTCAAACTTCAGTAAAGATGTTTGTATTTTTTTTTGCAGAAGGAAAGAATACAAAATATTTATCTGTTTAGACGGAATGCTTGCGCAGTTGTTTTATTTTTTCTTTTTTTTTTTTTTCTTTTTCCTAAAGCTCTGTGTGATTTAATAGTCTTCTAAAGCTCTCAGTAATAATGCCTCCTATGGCAAGTTCCAAAATAGGAACCAAATGTCTCTTGAGCCTCAGATATAATGCACTGAATGAGAAAATAAAACAAGGCTTTGCACTCACAGAGCAGTCTCAGAGGGTCTCAAAGCATTTCAAAAACAAATGAATTCTCACTGTACCTTAGCAAGGTGGGTCAGAACAGAAGATGGTAATAGGATCATTATCCTCATTTTGCTAACACAGATACCAAGACAGTGAAGTTGAATCATCTGCCATGCTTGTGGTACAGACTTAAGAGAAACCAGATCTCCTGACTCCTGGTTCTAAATAATAACGTAAAGAATTTCTAGTGGTTAGCCAAAGTTTGCTAACCTCTAAACATTATGAAATCTCTCCTGAGATATCATGTAACAACCAGAAAGCTAGTGCACAAAAATCCATTAAAGTTAATGGGAATTTTTCTACTAGAATAAACACACTGAAGCTGAAGATTTTCCTGAGCCTTAATCAACTCTCACTCTACAGAACTGGACTCAGTTTTGCCACTTGCTGCAACAGTGCCAAAAAGTAGCCTAATATTGTCTCTCTTGCAGCCTTGGAATTACTTGGCCTTGGCCAAAGCGAAATACCATAGTTCTCGAAGTGCTGATGTCCTCCAGCCTGGCAGACCAGGTCCTCTGAGGGTGCTGTGCGTACACAGTTGTAGCTCAGAGAGCCTGCAGGTCACAAGAGATCCTTCTTTATGGTACTGTCTTAGAAAAAAAAATAATAATAGTAATTGTATTGTTACTTATATACGCATTCATATGTTAAAATACAGACACAATATTAAAAATTAAAATAGAAACATTAGACCACTTTCTGCCACTGTTACAGGAAGTAGCCAAACTTAGTCCAATTTTGTTGTACTCGGGCTGATTATGCTGGCTTCTTGTTTCTAAAATGACCACTGAATAATACTCTCCAAGAGTGCTAAGAGATTGTCATAGACAAAGAGAAAACATCAGCTAGTTTCAGAATCCAATCAGCCCAGTTCTACACCATTCACTTTTTAATACCTTTTATTTGTTTGGGTTTTACTTGTATTCTGTTTCTCTGTGTAACAGAACTACACCAACCCAGCTCAGAGGTAAGAGTGCCACCTATTGAGTCCGTCACAATATTTGTCATCCTCTACAAGGAAAACAAAAGCTGGCATACCATTTCTTATGATATATCCTCATTTTAAAATTAAAAGAAAAAAAAAAAAAAAAAAGAAGAAGAAGAAGATAAGCAATATTTTACTGCCTGAACCCAAGACTTAAATATTC
>VXAV01001972.1:198942-226184 GCA_013399715.1 Alectura lathami | reverse complement strand
CAATAATGTATCCCTAACAAATATGTCCTCACATTACAGGAAAAGGGAAAGGGAAAGGAAAAGGAAAAGGAAAAGGGAAAGGAAAAGGAAAAGGAAAAGGAAAAGGAAAAGGAAAAGGAAAAGGAAAAGGAAAAGGAAAAGGAAAAGGAAAAGGAAAAGGAAAAAAGATACAGAGAAATGTCAAGTGCTTATGATGAAAAACAGCATCTCTATGAAAGGCGCAGTTGCTTAAAACATTTCAGTCATAGTTCAGGGTAAGTTTCTCTCCTGACATGACCTAGAAAGCGTTTTTTCCCTCAGCATATTGGCTAGTCATTATACTAATTAAATACTTTACTAAGGCAGGGTGTGCTAGATGTCACCTTGGAAACACTTCAAACGGTATTGAGTAATATAAAAGCTGAATATAAGGCAGCCACATTACAGGGTCATATTACAGAATGAGCTAGCCTTTTATTTTTCAGCAGCAAAATTGAAAAGGCAGTGCATATTTTTAAAAATTGCTGGAATATCTGGAAATTGAAGAAAAACAAAAAGACTTATGAGAACACATGATTTTTCCACTTTATTACACTTGCATATGAATTGCATTTTCCTGGCATTTCAAGCAATGATGACACACGAGAAACGTATTTTTAGAAGAGTTGTACTACAGTCGACTTGAGTGTATATCCTGAGTTTAATCAAGGGAAATGCTACCCATATTATGTGCTTCACATAATGGGCATTAGCTGGACAAACTAACCCTTTCCTGAAATGTGCAGAAAAACAATCGAGCAAGAAAATTATCAGAAATTTGATCAGTACATGAATACTTATCTCCTCAGACCAGGGAATATAAATGTGCATACTTCATTTTGACTTCCACTGAAACATTTCTTTGTCTCCTTTCCTTTTCTGAAACATGGCATGGTATTACTTACTATTGCTCCAAAGCAGAGTTTATGGACAAAGGAGAAAAAACGAACTAACCAGATCCTGAATCAATCTTCAGGATCTGTCTCCCTCTAAGAGCAGTGGTGTATGAGAAATGGCAATGGGTGATTTCTGGTAGCAGTAGTCCCAGTGTGAGGATTTCTTTGGCAAAATAAATGTGAGGGGGTTGGGGGGACAGAAATGCTCTGAAGAGGTCTGGAAGGAGGGCTGGGAGAAAATGTGCAAGTAATTATTGCACCCAAATGATTGCAGTGATGATTTGATAACCCCACAGTGAGCAGGCAAACATGAACAGCTGTCTCAAACTACAACATCTGGAATATCATGACAGAGTGGTGGGTTCTCCTCAGTATGCAAATATATGCAAGCACGGGGCAGACAGCTACATTTCCCCAATCCAGGGATGTCTTTTTCTCAATGATAGTTAAACTACTCTGCTAGCATTCCTAGGAGAGCAGCGAATCTGTCCAGCAAGCTGTGTAGACAAAAATCCTCAAAGGCTGATCAGTAAACCTTGTCTACATATGCTTATTTTATTTGCCACCCTTCAGGAGCCAGGATGTCCCAGCTCTTCAGTAAGGAAAATGCCCTTTCATGTGCTATCTTAAAGTCAAGACAGTAATTTTTTTGATGGACTGAAGACCTCATAAGAAAGATTAATTCACAGAGCCTTATTTACTTCTCAGTGAGTCTCCTATACACAGGCAAGAAAGTCTGACTTCATGGTAATTCCTGAAATAGCTCAGAGGAAGCTGTATCTGCCTGAGGCACAATGACTCTCCCGAGCTCTCACCGGAATGATGTACCCAAGCATTTGAACTCACAGTTCATCCAGAATGGCCTTCCTGCCTTTCTAAGCATTTCTAGCCTCCCTTCATCTATCAGTGACATAGCTCTGGATATGAGATGTGTTTGTCAGTCTGCACACAACAGCAAGAGATTATTCCTAGTGATCCTCACTTCTTGGACTTCATGAAATTTATAAACTGGCCACTGACATGAACAGGATGGATTGAAAAGAGGTGGTGAATATTTGTTGCACAGGAGAATAAATTGCCTGTAATGCAGCTGAATACCTCCCTTTGCCTTGACTGAGTTTTTATCTTCCACTTTGGCAGCAGTCACAGCAAGGTAAAAATCACTCAGAGCAAGGATATAACAGAGAATAAAAGAAAAGAAAAGAAATGCGTCAAACAAAACATTCTGTTTTATTAAAAAGGAAAGTTATTTTGAGGGCTCAAGGCCTGGGCCTGTGCTAACACTGCTACACAAGCTGGACGACTGCCAATATATCAGGTTGCTATAGGCCATTAGACGGGGCTGAATATGGATAATCTTCCCTAAGGGCTGAGCAGAGTCATACTGCCTTGATTACTTTTTTTAATTTAGATTAAAAATCCCTATAACAGTTGCAGACTAATTGGAAAAAGACTTTAAAGGAGCTTTAGGAAATTAGGCAAGAATAGTTTTTATTATTGTAGTGTGCAGCAATTGCTAAAAAACTCTTCTTTCTAAGAGATGAGGAGTCAATCACATGAAACTTTCCAGAACAGAAAACTAAACCTTGTCCCTTATGGGTTCTCATCTTTTGAAAGCTTGTTTTACTGTACCATTTTATTTTAAGCCAGTATCAGAAACTAAAACAACTGTTGGAAAGGCTGGTTACTCAGCACTCTGCACACTTGGACAGTGCTATTAAAAGAAAAATTAGCTTCTCATGTAGGTGACTAGCCACTGTAAACATAGGCCTGATGTTATGATTTGCAGAACCGCGACAAAAATATTGGTGTCAGGATTTTATTTAGAATAGAGACTTTTTCTGATTGAGTCTGAGCATTCTCCCACAGTGTTGTGATAAGAATCCCAGCATTCCTGCCTCTTTATCAGTCATGACTAGTAACCCGTGAACCACAGAAATTGTAACGATGATTTGAATATGAAATTCAAAGGTCAGGTATGCCATTAAAAACTCCAACCATCATTTAATCTCAAGGAAGAAACATAAACATTACAATCCTGTGCAACAGTAGCAACATATTAATGCACAAAAGCTGGTGCATGAAACTAAGAAATAAGAGAAAAATTCATAATTGAAATTGGTAAAAGACCCAAGTGTAATCAAAATTCATAGATATGACAAATAAATCAAAACCTGATAAAGACTGCAAGCTAGTAGAGGCTTCTGGTTGTTTCACAAAGATGGGCAGCTGAACTCCACCACATCATTTTCTCACCCTGTCTCCTCAAAGGAAAAGGGTGGAGAAAATATAATGAAAAAGGGCTCAAGGGTAGAGGTAAGGACAGGGTGATCACTCACCAATTACCATCACTGGAAAAATGGACTTGGCTTGGGAAAGATCAATATAATTTATTGCCTATTACTAACAGTAGAGCAGTGAGAACTAAAAGCAAATTAAAACCACCTTACCTCGATCCTCACCCTTTTTCCCCCTCTCCCTGAGCACTGCAAGAGAACAGGGACTGGAGGCTGTGCTCAGCCCACAGCACCTAGTCTCTGCGGCTCCTCCACGTTCGCTCTCTGCCCCTGCTTCACGTGGGGTCGCTCCCACGGGTGCCATCCTTTCCAAACTGATCCTGCATGGCCTTCCCACAGGCTGCAGTTCTCCAAGCACGGCTCCAACAGAGCTCTGTACCACGAGGCCTGCCCTTCATGAACTTCTCCAGCACAGGGCCTCACGGACAGCAGCTCCACCAGGCCTCCTGCTCCACCGCAGACTCCTCTCTATGGCTGCTGCTCCAGCCCGGGGCCTGCTCCTGAGAGGGCTCTCCATGGGCTGCAGCCCCCTTCAGGCCACATCCCCGTGCTGCACCGTGGGCTCCCCCACGGGCTGCACGTGCAGATCTGCTCTGGGTAGTGCTCGTGGGCTGCAGGGGATAGCCTGCTCCACCGTGGGACTTTCCTGGGCTTCAGGGAACAGCTGCTCTGCTCCATAAACACCTCCCGTCCTCCTTCCTCACTGACTGGAGGGTTGTTTCCTCACTCCTCTCTCCCAGCTGCTGTTGCACAGCAGTTTTCCCCTTCATTAAATCTGCTCTCCTAGAGCACACCTAGCATTGCCCATGGCTAATCTCTGGCAGCAGCGGTTTGGAGTCAGCTGGATCTGGTGCTGCTCTGACATTGGGCAGTTCCTGGGCTCTGCTCACAGAGGCCTCCCCTGCAGTCCTCCTTGTTACGAAAACCTTGCCAAGTAACTCCAGTGCAAGTCTCCCACTCACTTCTTCCGAAGTAACTTTGCACTTGAGTTTTATGATAGCAATGCCTCTGCAATCTCTGTCAGTCTCAAGGAATTACAGTATTGATCTCCAACTTACATTGCCATAGTTAACAACCTTAATGAAAACTTTGCAGAGTTAGCCATAGCATCCTTCTGGTTCATTCAGGTATGCAATCAGATCCTTTAGTTTTCAGAGGAATTCTACTTGGGGAAAAAGAGCAGGTAGAGATGCACAGTGATTTGTATATTCCTGACTTTTAAGGGCAAGTTTTCATGTGGTGGAGTTACATTTTCAGATGTGCCGAGAGATCGTTAGCTCCATTGTCATTTCTTTGATCAGATTTTAAATATATATGTAAATGTAAATGATGTATTCTGAATACCACTTTTTTAAGAACCTGGACACAGATTGGTACATTTACTCTGTGGACATAGGGTTTCACTCGTAACAAGTGTCTAAAATTCTCCAGAAATTTTTTTCAACCCAGTATGCTCATCCAGTCTTTATTCTTATTGTGTAGTACAGAAATACAAAAGCTAACACCCTCGTACTCTCAAAGAACATCTAAAGCACTGGGAGCCATATTTTAAGAAGAGAGGCTGAGAAAAATTAGCGTGCTGCATGGATGTTTTGAGATTGAATGTGAAATAATATAAAGGCTGTAGAGGGAGCAAATCAAACAGAGAAGGCAAATTCTTTAGACTTTCAGAGCAACTTGGTCCCTGACCCAAGACAGCTATTTACAATTCTTGGCCCTTGCTGGAGGTGAATGTGTCTCAGCAAATGCTGCTCAGAGTGTCCCCTATAGCTAAGCATCTGGCTCCACCGTAGATGTATCTACTAATAAATGAGCAAATGTTCATAAATCTGCAGCACATATTCAAACAGACTCCAGCAAGGTTTAAGATTAAGCAAGCTTCTCACAGTGTACACTGAATATATTTGGAAGAATGCTGGGTTTTATGACAGGTATTGTCCATGTCATTTGACTCAATTCAGCGATATAGTTCCCTTTTTTGTTTTAGGTTACTTTTGCATCACAGTCTCTCATATTTTATATCAACAAAAATAAATTCACCTATTTGAAAAGTAGAGTTCCAACCAGTGTATAGATTTTGGAGCTTCACTGATGTTAGATAAATCCTTTTCATAACAAATCAATCTTAAAATTTTCATTGTTACTGAATATATAGACAGACAGACAGAAAATATCCTGTTTAAATATTGTCTATTAATACTAGATATGACTTCTAAATAAACTTTTCCCTTTCTGTTTCAGTCTTACAGTCCAGTCATATCAAAAAGAAAAGACTAAGACTGAAGAAAAATACCAGTGGGTTTTTAGTCTGTAATGCCACTATAATGATGTGATGGGAGAGAATTCAGAGAGGAGTTGTTTTTAAATGTATACATTTAAGAATATATGTTAAGTTGCTGCCTTTCAGTACTCTTCACAAGCTATAAAATTAATGCTCATTTTTACACATCTCTGAAAGTATAAAGGATTCTCAAAAAAGATGTCAGTTAGTATGAACTGAAAATGGACCCTAGGCATTTCTTACCTTTGTATTTCAATTCTGATGCCTAGCCTACAGGAAACTGATTTTAGACACAAAGAGAATAAAAGTAGTTGTAAGTTTAAAAATTAAAAAATGAGATTAGAATATTTTAGAGGTATAAATTATACAGAGCTACAAATTACAGAGCTGTATTCTCCAAAATCACTCCCAATGCCTAGGCTCCTTGAGAAGAATTTGTGCATGAAAAGTATTCCTCAGAAGCCATAACAATGTTCTTCCTTGTTGTTCTCCAGTAAACATATCCTCTAAGAAATCAAAATCCATGCAGTCTCCAAAAAGGCAAAGTGAGAGCCTCTTTCACTAGGAGTTTTTAAGCCCACTTATTTGTAGATATGAATTATTCCAATCAAAGGAATGCGGAAATTTCAGTAGACTCCCTTCTGTTTAGTTGGCAGAAAAAGGGATTAAGAGGAATGGTCTCACATCTTCTAACAGGCTTAGTCATTTTCTACAAAACAGTCTCCAAAAGTGATTAACATTTCTGACCCAGGATCTGATGTATTTTGGACACATTCCTCTCTCCTTCTGTAGCCCATTGACATTAACAATAAGAGCCTTATATTCTCTTCAGGGGTAAAATATCTTTCAATATTTTTCTCCCTCCTAGTTCCCTCATGGAGGCAAAGTCTGGTTCCCTGAGCAAATGAAACACAAAATCAGACATAAAATCAGAATTTATTTGGATCCCCCTGATCAGACCATTGAACAATAAGAAGTGCTTTCCACAAACAGATTTCTTCATGAAAGCCAAGAACTGCAGTATAATGTGTATGCAGATAACCACAAATATGAAAACAGAAAACAGAAGAGTACATACAAGCAGACAAGCAGGATCAAATCATAGGATATGCTCATAGGTTTGTAAGATAATTCAGGATGCCAGAGACCTTGCCCCCTCAGCTTGCTGCCCAGAGGACCCAGGACTTGAGATCTCCCCAGAGCTGCTTGCCATCCTCAGCCTGCATACCTGCAGGCCTCTGCCTCCCAGGTTCAGGGTTCAACCATGTCCTTTCTGAGTTTCTCTCAGTCCCTGAATGCCCTCTGTCCTAGATCCTCATGAATGACAGACCAACCCTTGAGTGTATCAGATAGTCCCCCTTGCTCTTGAGTGCTAACCTAGTGTCCTTCATCTTCTCCTCTGTGTCTGTGATAGAGATGTCAAACAGGACAAATCCTAGGACGGACCCTGCAGGAGCACAGCTGTTTCCAGGCTCCAAATAGGATACAATGTACTCCACCCTCTGAGCCCAGCCATCCAAATGTTTTGTGTGTGTGTGGTTTATAGGCCTGCCGAGCACAGTATCCTCTCTCCAGCTGATGCTAGTTTGGAGATGGTGCTTGTAGCAAATTATAATGCTTCCAATAGGTTTTAGCAACTAGAAACTAAGCAGCTGCCATACTTGAGTGTAAGTGTACTTTGTTGTCTGGTATTATTTGAATGGTTATTTTCTCATGACAATAGATGCTACAGTGTCATTATACACCGTGTGGGGAAGAAAAACTCATTTGTTGTAAACATGCTGCCAATTTTCTCCATCTTCATTCTATTGTGGGAAAGTGTGACTAATCAGTCCCTGTTCATTTTTTACTCATCATTCTTGGATTTATCTAGTACCTCCAGTCATCTTTACTCCCAGAGTAAAGAAGCCTGGTTTGCTTAATCTACCCTCATGTGAAAACGAATGGAACATCATTGTCATCTTCCTTCCTTTCTAGTTCTATTTTGTCCTTTTTGAGATGCTGTAACAAGAGTTGCACTCAGTATTAATGATATAAGAACATCTTGACTTGGGGCATAATAATGTTTTCTGGCTTGCTCTAATTTTCTTTCATAGTAATTCCTAACAGTTGATTTTCCTTTTTAACTGTCTCTGGGCATTAAGATGATGTTTTTCCAGAAAAAGCCACAATGACTCTACTGTCTTCCTTCTGCACAGTAGTAGTTCATTTAGAGCCCATCACTGGATATATATACACAATGTGAACATACAGATAGTGTTTTTTCCCAGATGCATTACTTTCTCAGCACTAAATTTATCTTTCACTTTATTGCCAAGTCACTCAGTATTGCGACATCCTCCTGCTGTACTTTGCATTCAGCTTTCATTTTACTGCTCTGAATAACTTCATATCACCAGCAAACATTTTTAGCTCATTATCTATGTATCTATTTTCCTATGATTTTGGTGATAGATGCATGAACACACATCTCAATCCAAACACACCTTGAACTCACTAGTGAACACTGCATCACCAGACAGTTATATCTTCCTTTCATTTTTTATGACAGCCAGTAACTGCTGTGGTTCCTTTCTGGCGCTATGTCAGCTTAAGATTTCTGAGACTCTTTGGTGAGAGGTGATCAAAGGACTTTGAAAGCCCGAGTATAAAGCAGGCACAAGATCTACTTGATCCACATATCCGCTTGATCCTGTATTGAAGTCTAAACCACCTGCAAGTCATGACTTTGTTCTGCAGAATGCAAACTGAGTATTTGCAATTAATGCATATGTTCATATGCATTATTCATATGCATTATTGTCTTTTTATTTCAGCTTCTCTAGTTTGTCCAGCACAGAAGATGGATATAATTACCTGCTCTATCCAGACCTGCTGTGAAACCTTTTCTAAAACACAGTTCTAACTTTGCCACTCTATATGCTTCTAATCTGAGGGTCATTTTAAACAGTAAGGTAAACATGAAGGTAAACAGGTCAGCAATTTTTTACTGAATGTGTTTATAACTCTTCATCAAATATACTGTTGTCATGGCACTTTGCTGCTTTTCAACAGTCTATTGAAAAACTTTCACAAGAGTTGTCTTGGATTCTGAACTTTCCCTTCACAGTGCTTGAAACCTCTCCCACCTCAGTGCCACTATGCATTTTGGACAAATACTGTCTATTCTGTCATGCAGCCCCCAGTGAAATTGTTGACGACATGAACAAGCCTGCAACCACAACAGATTGCTGGTGTACCTCTTCTGAAAGTGCTTTCAAACTGATGGGGAGCCATCGATAATTGCTCCCACTATCATAACCATAACTGTGTATTCACTTGCTTCAGAAATACATCCAGTCATCTTCTCTATTTTTTAATCTCTTAGAATTTGACAATAGCAGTGAAACCTGTCCAAAATGATAAAGTATAATTTGTCTTGGCTTCTTTGTTGTGAATCCTAGACTCCTGTTACTGAAGGGGACAGATCTGGAGGAGCAGAGAGCTGTATGTTTGACTGCACTCAGTGACATTTACTGCACATACATTTAAGAGAATATGCAGGCATAGATTCAGTGCTCTAAATATCTGCCTCTCCGTGTTAGCTCTTCTTTCAGCCTCTGTGGTATTCCTCATGTTCAGTACACAAATGCTTTCAATGCCTGCCTTGACAACTGAACTCCATAAACTATCACCAGCAAAGCTCAGGTTGAATCAAGGTACCACTTGAATAATTTATATGAGTGTTACTTTTACAACTTCAACACATTTAGAACTAAACCCAATACACTGAACTACTGTGTAAGAGTCTATTCATGGCAAATTGTGACAAAGAGGACATTCCTGAGATAGAGAAAACAAAAGCAAGTAAGAAATTTAGCTCTACGAGAACCAATTATACATTTTTTTCCTGTTACATAGCTTTCAACAACAACAACAAAAAAGAAGAATTAAAAAAAAAAAAAAAGAACACCTTATCATAACACAACAGCACAGGTTTGTTGAAGAGCAAGTCTTCAACCTGCTTCTATTCAGATTTTTTTCCTGGAACAAACAGCATATGCTCGGAATTACTCAGTTTAAGAAAATGTTTTCACTAAATAACTATTAGATCTGGCCTTTTATTATGTGGAAATACAGAGTATTTCACTTAGACAAGCATCAGCAAGTCAAAGTATAACCATTCTCACTTAAGAGGATTAAGATACACAATTAGTTTATGTATGTAATTTTCAAGTGTATACATTCATTTTAGGACATCTCAACAGAGTATCTGTAATAATAAACTAAGAAAAGAAACACAATTAAAGTAAATTACTACTGTTTAATTTACCTCATTTGATATACACCAGCTGAGAATCTAATTTTTTTTTATCCAACTGATCCAAATCCAGACAGATAATAATAAAAACAGAAATATTTATGTGTCCGTTTATGATCCTTCTCTGCATTTTTCAGTGTTTAACATGATAATGAGAGAGAAAGAATGGCAAAGGAAAGTGGAAGGGGAAGAGAAAGGGGAAGGGGAAGTGAGAAGGAGAAGGAGAAGGAGAAGGAGAAGGAGAAGGAGAAGGAGAAGGAGAAGGAGGACAGAATGAATGAGGAGAAAGCAACTGGAAAGAAAGGAAACTTCTTATTTTGATTTAAAAAAAAAAAAAAAAAGCATTCTAGAAGAAAATATCATAATGTGGGTATATGCACAGATATGTCTTGCTCTATCCCTCTGTGTTATCTCAAACATTTTTTTGAAATTTCTTAGAGAGGAAAGTGTGTCTTGGATACTGATATGCAACAGAGTAGGACATAAGACCTCTTATATTCAGCTTGAAGAAAAGAATGCTCTGGGGAGACGTAATTGCAGCATTTCAGTGCAAGAAGGGGGCTTATAAACAGGAGGGAGACTGACTATTTACATGATCTGACAGTGATAGGACAAGGGGCAATGTTTTTAAGCTAAAGGAGGGGATGTTTAGGTTAGATTTTAGGAGGAAATATTAGGAGGGGAGGCAAGAGAACAGGTTGCCCAGAGAAGCTATGGATGCCCCATCCCTGCAGGCATTCAAGGCCAGGTTGGATGGGGACCTGGCCAGCCTGACCCAGTCGGTGGCAACCCTGCCTGTGGCAGGGGGCTTGGAATTAAATGATCTTTAAGATCCCTTCCAACCCAAGCCATTCTATGATTCTATTATTCTACAATACTAAACTTCTTATCTTGAAGGCTGTAGTTTCATTAATGTAGCAATAGCATAAATGTGTGTGAGTGAGAGTTGTGTTTCTAAACCATAATTTCAGATGGTAACAGTTGTGTAAATTGCTAGTTATTTGCATGACGAACTGTGGCTAAAGCTGAACCATAATGTGTAACTATACAATCAGAGGAAAAATAACCTATCAGCTTTACTGTTTAAGCCCTTTAAAAAACTGTTGAAGAGTTGTCTCACATTACACCACCTTTCCTTTTCTGAATAAAATATTGTTATTAGTAACAGTAATACTACCTCTTACAACTCTAATTTCATCAGTAATATTGTTGTGAAATGTACAGCTTGGCCTCCTTTTTTGTGAAATTCACAGTGGCGAAGTCTTACCAATTTTTTAAAAAGTCCAACAATATCTACTGACTAGTCACTGCTAAACCACCATAGTTCCAACTCTAGGATAGTTCACTGGATATCAGCATGAGCTGAGGCAGCAAAGGATCACATCTCATGTTAGATCTGATGATTTACAGACCTTCAGAACCAAAGTGTTCACAGGTGCTAGATCTGAACAGTCAAAGACCCAACCATGACCAACTCTCGGACAGTTTCACTGGATGTCCTCACTCGGTCAATGTGGTTTTCAAAATGAATAATCAGATGTCCTTTACTATCAGCTTGGGCAACATTTTGTTGTTGTGCTTCTCACCTTTACAAACATTAAGTAGAAGATGCATCCAAAAACCTCTTACATTAAAGAGATCAAGGCAACACAGAACAGTTTAGGAAAGAGAGGCTTTATTAGTGATATATTTATAGTGTAAGAAGTGTCATAACAGTTCACAAATATTTTTCCAAGATTTCAGTTATCAATGAAGATAAACACTGTATGTAATAGTGCCACCTGGTGACTGAATTATATTAAACACTTAAATTTATGTAGTAAATCTGTAAACTGTTAACTCTACAACCTATTATTTAACAGGCTCCCAGGATTCCTGGAGTCAGAGATAAAAGCCCAGATAATAAGCAGGCTATTACCTACGTGCCATGTTTTGAAGCTTAAATTTAAACTTGACAAATTTCAAGATCCAAGTTCTTAAGTTTGGAAATATTTATCATAATAACTGTGAAGTAGAAGGTATTTAGTATGATCAAGCTCTGTCACCTAAGTCAATAAACAAGATTTTAACTTTACAGGATTACTTATGTTTGAAGTGTAAGTGTGAAGTGTATTTACTCCAGGGTAAATACAGAGTCACTCTTCAGATTGTAAGTATTGATTTGGCTGTGCCCATATTTCAAACAACAATTATTCTTGTCCACAGTAAAAACAACCAGAATTTACTTAGAAGTCCTCAGTAAAATCATTAGTTTCTTCCAGCACTCTACTCTCACTGAAGTACTGTATTTTCCATTAAGGAGCTTGGAAGAAACCATCCACCAAAATCTTACTAATAATAGTTCCTAATCAACACAAAAGCACCAATACAAATAAGAATTGAACACTTTTTTTTTTTAATTAAAATAATCAAGTCAATAAAAACAGTCCATGTGACAGATCACTTGTATAAAAATAATTGACTCATTAATCTTAACCATGTGAACATGTTTGCACTAGAAGGGTCAGCTGCTAGAAAGGATGCAACGATAGTTACATATTCACGGAGGTGAGAAGTTGAAGTTAATCTAATTGCACAAAAACTTTCCTTAGGAGCTGTGTGAAGGCTTTGGAGTAGATAGTTATTCACTGGCAAAAGCAGAGAAAGTTTCCATTGGAAATTCAAACCATACTGTATGGATTATGAATTCTTAATGTAAAGAGGTGTCTCTCCATCACACAAAAGAGAGCAGCCAAAGCTGGGGCCTCTAACCATATATTAAGACACATCCTTAACCTCATTGCAAAGGTATCCGACATATACTTTTTTTGGGAGAAGTGTAACTAGACCTTTTAAGCTAAATACCTTCAGAAACTAATTGGGTTAATACCAAAGGCTTCATGCTTGCACTAAACGTAGGTTTAGACTACATGGACATTCAAGAACAATATTCAGCAACATTGGTACAGTTGCTGAATTAAAACTGACAGAAATTTATCACTGTTAGCTATACATGTACAGGGTAAATCTTTGTAGTCCTATGATGATGTTGTTGGTCTTGCTTGTAACAGGCCACAGGTTTTGCCTTAAACTGACGGTTTAGGTCTGGGTACCCGCCAATCTTTGAATGTCATTTGGCCTCCTTAGATATTTGTTTCAGTGTAGCAGTAACTTCAGCTCTCCAGTTACCAGGTGACTATCAGCTCCTTTGATTTATGCCTTGTTTGGTTTTGGCAATAACTATTTTAAAGCAGTTATTTCTATACAGAGATATGCAGTTAGTAACTAAAAGACAGTAATAGCAAGTAGTTAGGATATGTGTAGAATGAAATACATGTGACCTCAAAAGTAGTGCTGCACAGAAGAGTAGAGAAATGAGACAGAAGCAGAAGAAGCCTTCAAAACTCGTGCACAAAGCACTTTCAGAGGCACTGGGCTACAGACATCTAGACAGATAGTCCTGGTCATTAAAGTTCTGCAGCACTGGGAGCTAAGTGAAACCAGTATTAGTGGAAACTAAGAGAACAAAGAGTAAGCATCCAACAAATGCAAAACATACCTCGTGTAACATGAACATGCAGGCCAGCTGAAGAAGATCAAGCTGCAGAGCATGTTATACTGCATACAGAACTGGCCACAAGTGTGTCTCAGGTGGAAGAGAAAGAAACCAAGGACATCAGCTTCATACTACTCCCTATAAATGTCTCAGGAACCTGGTGATGTGCTACGCTCCACTGTCTCTAGAGGGAAGAGACCATCAACCTTAGGGCCCAGAGGGGATGTGCAAGGCTGAGCCATGCTCACCAGAAGAAGGGGTAGATGTTAGGAAGATTGTGGATATACTATTTTCATTACATGAGATTTAAACCATAAGCTATAGAATCATGTTACTATCATTGCAACTGAGCTACTATAATTCTTCCATTAAATTGTTCAGATTTTAATTAGACTCACAATAGATGAAAGGTGTGCAAATTTTTCCTGTAAAAGAATTTTGAGTGTAACTAGCTGGCAGAAGTTAAAGCAATCTGCTTTGTAACGTTGGTACGAAAAATTGGTTGCTCTTTACATTACATGTATTATTCAGTACAAAAGATGCTGAAAGAGGATTGTGTGCCTGTCAAGAGATGGGTCTGCACACAGCACACATCATTCTGAAGTATAATTCTTTCATTACTCATGTTTCAGAAGACAGCACAGAAAGGTGCAGACATGCAGTTCCAAGTTCCTACTGACTGCACTTATCTGGGGCATATGTGGTTGTCCACTATATTACTTGAGCATGAAATTTCTACACATGAAAGTCAGATGTTGTGACTGCATCACCTATAATAATATACTATAATAAAATGGGATGCAAATAAGTGCTTGGATCCCAGCCAGCTGCTGCAAATCTCATCTAAGCTGCGAGGACAGCTCCTTGAAACATCCAGGCTAAAACAATTGATGGCAGTTGAGGATCTGGGTCAGCATGTTGCAGAACAAGGAACTGTCTCCACTTTGATTATTTTGGGAGTAGTTGTTGAGATAAGCTGATTACGTCTGATCTTCTCAAGCATCTGCCTTTTCAGTGTCCATGATTGCCATCTCCTAATTCTTTTTCAATTTTTTAGTACAGAGAGCATGTCAGCTCATTAAAGCCTACATTATTTTCTTAATATATTGCAGAGTTTCTCATGGAATCAATATAGGCTATCAGGTAGCATGTCTTTCCTTAAGGACAATAAGTCAAAAGGCCAGCCTCAGCTATCCAAGCACATGTCTTCTACAGCAATATAAATGGATCTTTTTACTGAAGCACAAACAAAATTACATTGCAGTTTATGTCTTAATCAATGCAAGGTATCAAGTACTTTGATGTTTCCCCCTGAAAAATGAATGCATGAATTACAGTGTGATTGGTGTCTGTACATGACTGTAACTATTTCAGAACAGTATTAAGTATATTCCTGATTTCTTACTTAGATGGAGTCTTTATAAAAATCCTTTAAATGTGGCTTTTTGAGATAGGGTCTTTTTAAATGCTCAATGGTATAAAATCCATGCCTCGGGACCAATGCAGAAACTGCAGATGTCCAATCTCTGGACAACACAGAAGGTAACGACACCAATTGCCAATGCTCAATTTCAAAATAATAATTAACTGGGATGTTTTTTCCGTCCTTAAATTAAGAAAAGCAATAATTCTAAACCATCTATAGTCATTAGGCAGACTAGTCAATCACCTACAACTTTTATATGGAAATAAATAAAATTAGCTTTAGAGAAATAAATTGAAGGAAAAGCAATCACACAAAACTAATTTGTGGGGATGATGGGACGCTCATAGTTCAAACAGGTCCTTCAAACACCATAAAAAAATGGAAATTCGCTTTCAACTTATATTCAGAAGAAAAAAAAAGGTTTCTGACTGAGCTTTGACCAAAAAGCAGCACATTTGCTACTGACAGAGAGATCTGTGGGATGAAGACATCTTATCTGATTCAGAGAGAGGTTTGCAAGAGTTTTTCACTGTGTTAGGCAATAAGTAAATGGTTCAGATTTTAACCAAAACAGTTATGTAAGAAACACTAGAAGTATGTAGTGGGGAACATTAGTGGTATTTGTCTTGAAGGGAGGAATTAAACAAACCAAACAACAACAACAACAACAAAGATCTACATTCCCATATGAATTACTAGTAGCATTTTTTATGCACAATTAGGTATTTTTATAACATACACTTTCCTCAGTTTTTCTCATACATGCTTTCAGGAAATACAGATTTATTGGGTGTGCAGCGATAGTCTTTAGTCTGTTCTTTTGTGGATTTTCAGTTATCTAAATACAACCACTGTCCCCTTAAAGAGAAATAGATAGAGAGCTTGACAGCAGAGAAAGAACTGTGAGATTGACAGGTGCATTAACCAAACCTGTGAGGGGCTCCTGCAAGATGAAGGTTTTAACTTGAAAGCTAAATAGAAGGTTAAAAACAGTTGTTCAATATACTATTTTCTATGAAGATTCAGCTGTGTTTCTAGTAAGTGTGAGGTGACTGAATTCTACCAAGGGATGTTCAAAAAGGAAAAGATGGGCTATGTTTTTGTCTATTATGGCAACAGTGTCCAGGCAGCTATTTAAACTTGTCTTTGAGAAGTGCCCCTAGGAGTGCATCAGCACTCACCAACATTCCTAAATGTATTGCTGTTTCCTACAGACGTGGTAATTTGTTCCAGACTTTTTATAAAAATAAGCATTTACTCAGGCTATTTTCCCTAAAGCTGTTTTTCATTGTTAAGCCGAGCTGAGATAGCTCAGCAGAGACAACTTAATGCTGCTTTCATTTGCCAAGACACAGGCTTGGCCACTCCCCACACACACACATATAGAGATCAGAGTGGGCAGCCTTGCCTCATAGAAAGTCACATCTCAGTATGACATCATTTCCTTCTGTTCTGTTACCCCCTCAATTCTAGATGCATTTGGCTGTGTCTGCAGCATAAAATTTTAAAAAAGAAAACAGGTACTTTAGCTAGTATTCCTATTATTTCCCCACTAAAGAGGAAGAATAAATTAACATTCTCCTTGAATTCCCTATGATGTTTGATTTGATCAAATGCCTTCCAGTTGTTAGGTATTTTTATAACAAACAGAATATTTCAGTGTAAACAGAATTCATATTGCTGTACAATAATTTTTTTTTTTTCTTCAAGCCACCCTTTTACTCTTCCTTCCAAAATGTGTGTATAACTGATGCTAACTAAATTCAGAAGAGAAAATCAAGAAGAGCAAGTATATTTGTAATGCAGTCACTTTACATTTTGTTTCTGTGGCTGTTCCCAGGTTACATCTTTCTTTTAAAACTCTTGCTGACTCTTAAAAACTATGTTGTCCTCTGGAATAGGTATTTCTGGAGTCTGAAGAGTTGAAATAAAAAGAAAGGAGGGAATGCTCTATATCTCATAACATCTCCTAATTTTTCATGCCACTATAATATATCATTACAAAAAGTAACAAGAAAATTCAATTCTGTTTTTTGTTGTTGTTTTTTTAATAACAATTTCAGGTCATTAATAAACATTGTTAACAGGGCTTCACAACCAAACAAACTTGTTGAATTAGGCATTCAATATATGTTTTATTTGTGCATGTATGTAAGTGAATCTGGTGAAGAAGCTGCATCAGCTAGAGAAAAACTGGAAGGCAAGCCCCCTGGAAATTTCTAAATTTTAAAAGAAATTAGTTTCCATATAGCTATGTCTGCTGTTTTTCAGCAGTCCTCTCTCTTCTTTCAAATCTGTGGAATGCTTCACAAAATCATTCAGAAATAAAACATGAGAAGCAAATAATGAAACTGATAGAAGAGCAGTTTAACACTGAGTGAAGAACAGGCTTTCCACAACAAACTGTAGACCTCTGGACCTGGCAGCCAAAAGGGGCAGACAGGTACAACAGCAGCTTCAGAAGCATGCTGGTTCTTACCCATGGGCAAGAGGTTTAAGAACAGAGCAAAGGCTCTGTTACAAAGAAGTAAGTCCTATTGCCGTCAGTGCAGATGCTGGGGTGAAGGCATCATTGAGAATAGGCTGACTGGTGTTTTACTCAAAGCGCACATTTATGGCCCAGATGGGACTTCGACACTTCTGAGGTTCTTAACACACATGCTTCGGCAAATGGAACCTGAAAATTTCCAGTCAAATGTATGTAGTAGAAGACACATATGCGGTAAAACTGTTTGCTGACCCTGTAAAAAAAATAACTGATTCCATGTAAAGCATTTGTTAAATGCTTCCAGCCTCTTATCCCCACTCCAAAAGTGGGAGGAGGGGAAAAGAATTTTGAATGGATAATTCAGACAATAGTGGACCTCAAGGAGGTCTAACCTCAAGAAGACCAAAAAATTAGGTTGTGTTTTGAGTAAGATTTCCAGCCATGAGAGGCATGTACTCTGAAACAGCTTTCCAAAATGGTGGCAAAACTTAGCTACTTTGAAATGTTACTGACAGTTTTATGAACAGGGTTATGCAGCAGACTTTCCTATAACGCCAGAGGACTGGACCTGATGACCCAGAAAAGCCTGTGCAGACTTCTGCCAACTGAAATGAGCTTTTCAACAGGGAAAGCAAAAATTTTGACAACTGCTTTTCTAGTCAAAAAATTATTTTCAGGTCTCCAAATGAGAGGGGAAATGTTAAGAATAATCTCTAATAAAGAAACACTAACTGCAACAGTATAGAAAAATAATGATAATAATTTTTTATTTATTTGTATACACAAAATTCCACTGACTTCTCAATATCAGGCAGACTGCAACTGATTCTCCCCTTCTAATACAGTAACAGACACCTGTTTGAAATTGATAGCAAGTATTGCAAGATCAAAATAGCTAATTTCCCTGCCCTGCTTCTCCCTCTCACTCTCTCTGCTGCTTTGGGAGTCCTCTACCTCTTTTAGGAAGAAAACAGAGTTCTGCATTTGGCAATATTTATGCAAGATGTTCAACATTGAATAAGTACTTAGTCCCACTGAAGTCATCATAATAAATTCTCAGACAGACATACAAGGCCACAGTTCTGAATATTTTTCCCTGTATGCTGCTAAGCAAATTTCTCATTCTATTTGTGATACAGGTCGTAAATTACCATCTGAATAACTGCATTAGCAAAAGCAAACTAACAGTTTAGTCTGAAAGTCAACACTACCACACTGTTCTGAGATTACTTTAAACCTCTGACTTGCAACAGATTGCAACAAAGGGGAATGAGAGAACAACTGGTCCTTACTGTCAGCACTGCTGGCAAAGAAAACTTCCTCCATAAATGCTTACCCTAACAGAATAAGTCTTAAAATTAAGGAAGATTAGAACCAGAGTTATAGATATTGGGGCTAGTGTGGTATTATTGTCTAATTTGAAAGCACTATTAATGCATGGAAAAAGCAGAGCAAAAAGAGAATTTACTCTTTGCTTATTTGTTACAACCGGAGCCTACATATCCTTGTTAACTTGATAAAAAAAATATCTGATTATTATGTTCCCACTTTGGGAATGTGAAAACATACAGATATCTAACAAACACATTCTTTATTGTGATTCCCTATGGAATCCATAGGATGCACCTATGGAGATAGATGTATGACAGGTCTAAGAAAAAAACAAACATTGCCATTAACCAGCACAGTCAGACAAACAGCCTGCTTGTTTCATCGAGTGAACAGTTATTTCAACAAGACAGCCAGACCTGTGCTATGCCTGAGCTACAACAGCAGGGGAAAATTCAGCTGTGAGCTGCCAGGCTGTATCTGTGTTGCAGACACTGAAGCTGTGGCAGGCAAACTCAAACCAGCTCTTCAGCAGAGAGCTCAGTTATGCCTGCAGCACAGCTCAGGCAGTGGGGACCAAAAAGACAGGACAAAACCCACCTGAGAAGTTGCCGAGACATGTTTACAAGCCAAACACATCAAGCTGCTCTGTACATACTGCTAGGGGTGGTAAGCTCCCAGGAGCAGTAATCAATAAGATAGCTGTCCTCTGGAAGACACAGCAGCAGCCTTAACGGCTGCCTTTCTGTGGAGCGCTGCAGGGAGCACCAGCACCAAGCCAGCGCCACCGGCCTCACAAAAATATCTGTGCACCTACTACTACCCTTCTATGGCCCAGTCAGAAGCATCCAGTAAAGTGCAGCGTCTTAACATCAGAAGTAAACAGCTCGTGGCTGACAATACTGGGGATTTTGTAAAAAACCTTAAATGAAAACCCCAAATTCAATCTTTCAGACCCAGCACTGGCTTTCTGGAGATGAATGAAGCCTCACATTTATCATCACCTAACATACCAAATTTTGCTTCTAGTTTTTTATAGTATAAGCAGTAAATTGTACTTAAGAGTTTTGTAAATTTTTAATTCCAGCAAGTGTTTGCCATGGACATATGAAGAAACCAGTGGATAAAGTTCTTGACATCGGTTTGACAATGGCTTCTCACATTCCTAGAAAAGCTGGAACTTAAATAACCTTGTTTATACTACCTCACACAGCTTTAACTTTGTGGGTTAGGTAGTGAAA
Organism: Alectura lathami; assembly: GCA_013399715.1. NCBI lineage: Eukaryota > Metazoa > Chordata > Aves > Galliformes > Megapodiidae > Alectura > Alectura lathami. The sequence continues at coordinate 206,373 of VXAV01001972.1, read as the reverse complement.
GATTAAGCCAAAGAAAATCTTATCTTCACTTACATTTGTCATTATAATCTCAAACATAAAAAGCAGTCTTCTTTTAAATTACATTGCAATGTTTAATCTTAATCTAATGTTGGGGTTAATGTGGGGCAGAAGAAAGGAAGAAATGACTGCTATCTAGCAGCCAGTCAGTTGGGCAGATTTCTTAACTGGTCTCAGAAGAATAGTCTCAAACTGGGAATTACCTGTTTCAAGCATTCAGCCAGCATTGAATACGCTAGGCATTGAAACCAACAGAAAAAACAACTAAGTGTATGTATCCATTAGCATCTTAGTTCAAGCCAAAAATGCATTTGTGAAGTGACTTCAGATTGTTCTCATTTGCCATGCTTCCTTTGATGACTCCCAAGAATCACAGAATTGTAGAATCATAGAATGATAGAATTATAGAATCATAGCATCATAGAACGGTGTGGTTTGGAAGGGACCTTAAAGCCCATTCTGTTCCAAACCCCCGCCATGGGCAGCTTTGTCACCCTCTAAATCAGGCAGCCTAGGTCCCCATCCAACCTGGCCATGAACACCTCCAGCAGTGGGGCACCCACAACCTTGGGCAGCCTGTGCCAAGGCCTCACCATCCTCTGAGTAAGGGGTTTCTTTCTAAAGTCTAACTTAAATCTTCTCTCTTTTAATTGAAAATCATTGCCCGTCATCCTGTCACTATGAGACTGTGTAAAAAGTCAGTTTCTCTCCAGTTTATGAACTCCCTTTAAATACTGGAAGGCCTCAATGAGGTCTCCCCGGGAACTCTGCAGGAGAGGTACTCCAGCCCCCTGAGCATCTTCGTGGCCTCCTCTGGATTCGCTCCAGCAGCTCCACATCTTTCTTGTTCTGGGAGCCCCAGGCCTGGACACATTATTGCAGGTGGGGCCTCAGAAGGGCAGAGCAGAGAGGAATAATCGCCTCCCTTGCCCTGCTGGTCACCCCTCTTTTGATGCAGCCCAGGATCCAGCTGCCCTTCTGGGCTGCAAGAACACACTGCTGGTTCATGTCAAGCACATGAACTCTATTTCTTCTAGATGAAACTGAACTGGAGGATGGGCTACATGATCCCACCTTCCCTTAATTTCTTAATTTATTGTCAAATCAACTTTTTTCAAATTTCATTTTTGTACATAGCTTCATTTTAGAAACTTCAGTTTAAATATGCATTGTATTTAATAACACAGTTAGCACTGTAAACATATTTCCCTTCTAAAGTCAGGGTACCAAAACCTCAAAAACCTGAGAAGGCTAGAGAGTGAATATCAATCTCAAACTGACCAGGTCTGATCTATATTCCTTCCTGTTACTGTCCAGTTGCAGATACCCGAGCATTAATGCTGTGAAGATATTCTTGTGGTGACCATATGTGCTGACCTTATTCTAGCATGAATAAAAACAATGTATTGCACACTCTCAATCTGCTGATGTTGGGCAAAGTTCTGCTGGCACCTTCTCCCTCTCAATGCATCTCTCCATCATATCCATTCCTCTATGGCTGCTTCTCTTTACTCTCCTTGAAATACTTCAGGGAACGATTGAAGTCCCAGATCCTTTCTTACTCAAACAGCTGGGGTTTGAATTTTAGAGTACAGGACTTCTTAACTAAAGGACTGCAGGCTACAGGACTTCTGAGTAAATAGCTCAAAAAAGCAGAGACATAGTAGCCACAGATCTCCTTAGCAAACTTGGCTCAGTTTAAATATTGGGTATATCACAACACAGAGGTGGTTGTGATACTGGAAATCCAGAAAGGAGGACTTGGTCAGTTTTAACAGGTAGCACAGTCTTACCTACAGACTGATTTATCTGCTTTTTACCTCTTTCTAGCCTCTCACTTTGCTCTGTGCCTTGGCATTTGCTAGCTGTACTGCAGAAAATGCTTCTGTGCCCAAAACCTCCCAGTCAGATGTCCTCAGAAGCCCCAGCACCACATGAGTCTCTGGCGACCTTGTGTGCAATCATTTCTGAAAGGGCCACAGCCGTGAGCCTGCTTCTGACGTGCTAAGGAGCTGTGTGACCACCTGAGCCGCCAGCAAGGCTGGAGGTGCAGCTCCAGCAGCAGAGCATGTGAAGGGAGCAGCTGCTTATTCAGCAGCAGCTGCAGAAGGAATGGATATAGAAGGAGTCAGTCAAGCTGCAAAAGAAGCTTCTGTTATTTTAGCAGAAATCTGCAAGCTGATCTTTTCCTGTTCAGTGACATATACATGTAGTGATAAGGAAAGAGAATATAGAGGGCATAGGAAAGAAATCACTTGAAAATCTCAAGAGGTATTTCATGTCCTGTACGTCTACACTATCTAGAAACCCTATCTTTTCAAAGAGTGCTCCTAAATGTAGACTACAGAGCACATTTTCCTTTCTAAGCTCACTAGCATAATGTCCTATGCTAGGAATTGCACAAACTGAGAAAAATTTTGATATTATCTCAAAATTGAGATAATTTTGAGCATGGCACCTTCAGACACATTCTTGCTTTTTCTAAACCAAAATGAAAATCAGTAAATCCATAAATCTAAGCAAGTAGTCTGGAATTTTTAACCACTGTTTTTGTAGGATAACTTCATGTTATCTTTCCTAAAGATTAAATAATTTAAAAAAAAAAAAAAAAGCAGTTTGGGGTTACATGAAAATTTGTCATTCCAAAACCTGTTGTAGATTTGTCTCCCATTTAGTTCAGTTTTCTTGCAGGAAACAAAGCCAAATATATACTTTAGCAGGAGATTTCATATCATTTGACCTACTTATTAATAATAATATTAATGATATAGTATATAATACATTTTCAGCTATTGACTTCACTGTAATTCTTCAAAACTAACTTCTATCCGTTGAGACAGTCTAATGTGTAAACTTGGCTTAGGGATATTTGTAGACTACATTGGTGTAGGATTAAACTACCAATGAATAATTCAAATTACTAATTTAACCAAAAATGCAGTCAAGACAAAATCCACAAACGCATCTTCCTCATTTCCTCAGTAGCTTGTTTATTTTATTCTTCACTTCTCATGATGACAATTTTTCTTCTAAGCCAAAAGATTTTTGTGTATCAGGCATATTACAATGTGTTCAAGTTAACAAAACAGCACAACATCATGTCAGTAATGCAGAAGAAAATGAAATCTATTGTATACCTGGTGGCAATTCAGAGTGTAAGGCACTCATACACATTGATTGCCACTGCTGGAGAAAAAGCAGATGACCAAGCACAGCTAGGATACACCAAGGGCGACATTTTTATGTGTGCAAAGGCAATTTAATTTGTCTTTGTTTTTTATGAATTGCAAGCTTAGATATATTTGCATAAAAATACATGAGCATTTTAAAACAATTAATTAAGCATGCAATTTATATGAAACAATTTATTGTTGGACATTATCTAAGCATCCAAAATGCACATGCAATTTCCATGCCTTCTAATTTGTGGACATCATTTATTTTGATTGTGCAATTAGGAAAGTAGATTAATTAATTTCTGTCTTTCTACAAGAAGCAAGGCAAATTGTGCAGCCAAGATGTCTATGCTATCAGAAAAGAAAAAAAAAAAAAAAAAAAAAAGAAAAAAAAAAAAAAAAAAAAAAAAAAAAAAAGGAAAAAAGAAGAAGAAGAAAAAAACAGAATGATCTGCACACAACACTGAAAAGAAAAGCTCCAGGCAAACAAAGCTTCTACATAACAAAATAGAGAAAATAAAAATCCTGATTTTAGGGAGCAAAAGCTAGGCTAAAATATGTCACTTAAAATCTCAATATGGGACAAAGAATATAGTCAATGCCAAATCTTAGAAACATGAATGTAACAAATAAAGGGGAAAAGATCACCTAGCTCAAAGCTACCTAATGGAATCACTGGTTCAGAAATGTTTTATGTGGTTTTCATTAGAGATCATTGGACCATTTTCAGCTAAATACATTTTCATTGAAATAAATAGTTCACAGAAGCTGGATCATTTCATAGAGGTATATTGATTTCAGTGCGGTTTCCAGCTACAAAAAACAAACAAACAAACAAACAAACAAGAGTAGATCACCAATATAAGACCCACAGACTTTGCTGTCAAAACATGCACTTTTCAGCACAGCACTGTATAGGAAAAACGTTTAAAAGTCTCAGTTAAACCCAATACATAAACTGAAACTAACTGGAAGTGCTGGAAAGCCACTGAAAATAAAATAGTTACCCTTCAACCCACTTTCTTCCTGCCCCTTGATTCTTTCCTGTGTCACGAAAAACATTTGCATTCCAGACCAGTGTGATGAGGCACACACCTGTACCTGCAATATTGCTGACAGTCTCTCAGCTGTTACAAAAATATGTCTGTAAAAGCTGGATAGAAAGTTTCCCACCTTCCCTTCCAGTCTGTCCTTTTGCTAACACAATTTTCTTTCATGCTTTCCTCTTAACTCTTCTGTCCCCTACACAGTCTCCCCTTTGGAGACTGAATAACATCCCATATTAAATACAAGGATGAATAGTTGTGCGTAGCAAACCTTATATGTAAGGCTACCCAAGTTGCATCTCCTCTCCAGTAGTATATGTTGCTGAAATTATAGCATTCTGACAATATAAGTTGTTTTCATTAATGACAAATTTTCTCACTTGAAAATCTCTGTTGCTTATTCCTTTAAGCAGCACATGCAAGGCACATTTACAGTGTTTCTAAACAGGATGGTCTGTTCAGATACTTGTTTATTCATGTCAAGCACTAAATGTATTGCAGTATTTTCTCATTAAAAACCCTGGTAAACTCATCTAAAGAAAAGGACCCAGCTCACTGCCTTGTGACAAAAGTGCCCAAGATTACCCTCTAAATTATTGAAGTATTTTTTAAAACTAGATGTGGAACATATAACCTAGGGCTAGAAGAAGTTCTCTAGTTCACTTTCCTGCTCCTGTTCATACAGCAGAAGAGGAGAAAGCTAAGGTGCCTCATGTCACTCACTAGCAGCTCTCTGGAACACAGGGTCATACATTTTGACTTTGACCACAGAGAATGGGAATATAAACTATTTCATTAGATTCCTAAATAGAGTTTTTCTTGTGAACGTCATTTCTGTATGTTCAGACAGAGAGTTAAGTAATGGCAGAATCTGTGTTTTTGTGTTTCGTGGATTTATTGTTTTTGTAAGAGATTGGGGCTGGGGGGAGGGGGCTGTCTTTATTGGGTATGTACAACATGAAAGTTACTAGAAAAAGAAGTAGCTTTCTTCATAGCATTTTGAATGAGTTTCAGAGGGATGTTTTGCATGTTTTCAAATTAGTACATTTAGAGGTCTTCATTTTTTTGAAAGAGGTTATCATAAATGTCTTTGCCTTTAAAGTGAGATCAAGTATTCGTACAGATCAAGACAGTGGCCTTAGCACATATAATGGCCCAATGTTATAAAAAGTAATATGAAGAAGTGAAACGTAATATAATAAAAGGTGTTCTTGTTAGATCTGTTTCATAAAAAATACATTTTAAATGGCTGTTTCTGACATTAAATGATCTAGCATGGAATAATCTGTACATTAATTGGTTTAAATTGAAATGCCTGTGTCAGTATAAAAAAATTATTTTGTCTATTCACAGCTATCCAAACAGCATGTCTTCTTGAGGACTAAACATATAAAGACTTCAGGAGCTTTTGAAGCATCTGGGGCAAATATTTCTGTTCAGTGCCTTTGAGATTTCATACAAATTTAGAGAATTTATGAGTATAAATGCAAGAACAAAGATGGCTCAAAGGTCCTCTGCCTACCCCATCAGGGCTGATGAAATATGAGACAACGTGAGTTAAGAGGCTGTATCGCTGTCCTAAGTTTATATTGCAAATAGACCAATTCACTCTGTTCTGAGCAGGTTTAATTAGCCACCTGACTGGGAACATCTCTAATAATGCCAGGGCTTCCAGCTCAGAGACACTGAGGTAACATCTAGTTCAGATGAAAAGGACATGGGTAATGCATCTGTCTACATCCACCCGTATGAGTATAGCGTTCAGTACACCATATCAGTCATATGCATGTTTTACAAGTCAGAAGACAATCCTGCTTTCAGCCTCAAATCTGCCTTGGTTACAGTCACATTTTTTATTTTCATGGCAAATATCATTGACATGCAAGTAATTCTTTCAATGGCAGAACACTTTAGAAATCCCTATGGACACAATTTCTCCTCGGCATATTTTGAACAGCTCCTTTCTCAGTGCTCAATCTGTATGCTGACTGATAACTAAAAAACATATTGTTTGGAAAATTTGACCTTTACATGAAGATGCAACACTTAAAACACCACATTGTATCTGGAAACTTAAACATCTGACAAGAGATACACTTTACAAGAGTTGCTTTGCAATTATCTGTGGGCTGGATCTTGTCAGATTTTCAATGGCACACAGTAATTCAACAAATAAATATATACCTAGTACCCATATAAACTAAAGAGGTAGCTGATACAGGCAGAACAGAGTGATTCAAATTGGCCTGTGCCCAAGATGGTGGTTTTGAAATCCCTACATTGAATACTGGCAGGGAATCTTTAATGACTGATGGCAGTAAGGCACAAGTTTTATAGCTAGTGTGACAGAGTACAACACTCACCCATGCTCAACATGACAAGGTTTGAGTTCAGCACTAACCGAAAGAGAAAGTTAACTATTAACAAATCAAACTCTGAATGGCTTTGGCAATAAGTGAACCCATGTTAGCCTTCTAGGTCCAGGACATGAGTTAAACATCTGTGGCAGGAGTAACGACTCGCAGATCTAAACCCTTTCTGTAGAAATATTTGGTCCTATGAACTGCATCTGTCCCAGCAGTTACTCAGCTGTCTTCTATCCTCTTCCTCTCCATTTATCAGGAAAAGGAAGGTGTGTCTCTGCAAAACAAACACAGAAACAATACTCCATGCAAGAAAAAAGGAATTTTTTGCCTGTCCCGTTTGAATTTTGTAGCCATCCAAGCATCCAAAATACCTATTATTTGTTAAGTCCAGTCACTAGATTTTCAAGTGGTGTAAGTTAATTTTAGGTCCACCTATTCCATCTTTGTGCTGCTGTTTGACTTCAGCTGAAGACCTGGCCATCTACTGATGCTATTCTTCTGCATCCTGCTGATGCTATACCACAGCTCTGCTCTTCAGCTCAGGTTTTGCAACTGATGCTTATCTATGCTCAGCAACAGGAAGCACATCACTCTTTCTTACCCTGTAAAACACATAGCTGGCTTCTTGCAGATCTCTAATACTTTCTGGAACAAGCATTGAATGGCTGCAATAAACTTGGAGTTTGTCCATCCACATACTGACAAGTTCTGATACCTGGAGTTTGGGACAGTTGGCAAAATCCAGACTGAACTGGAGGGAGGAGAGGAACACTTTAGAAAAATACTGCTGCTTGAATTTCAAAACTGCAATCCAACATATGGCCT
>VXAV01001972.1:174967-192766 GCA_013399715.1 Alectura lathami | reverse complement strand
AATAAAAATAAAAAAAAAAAAAAAAAAAAACCTGAAAGGCACATGAATTGCAATTTAGTTAGAGGACATTAGCTTCACAGAACTCCTAAACAAAGCACAAGTATTACATCTTATTTCAGCAAGATCATAAAATGGAACAGCAGAAAATTCCTCTTGATATATTTTTTTAAAATATATGAGATGAGACAAAAAGCAAACACAAATATATTTCTCCAGGCCACTACTATACTTTTCATACTCAGTCACTAATGGTTTTAAAATATTGATTTGGGGAAAAAAATAATAATAATAATAAAATAAATAGAAAATCAAATATTTGATCTCACAAATGATAAATTGGACTCACAACGAATCACAAAAAAAAAAAAATAAAACCACATAAAGGTTGAGTTTTGAAGGGACCTCTGGATGTAATCTTGTCCAACCCTACTGCTCTAGCAGACACACCAACAGCAGGTTGTCCAGGACCATATCCAGATACTTCTGAAGATCTCCATGAATGGAGACTCAACAACCTCTCTAGGCAACTCATGCCCGTGCTCAGTCACTTAGACAGTACTATAATGCTCCCTGATGTTGACATTGAACCTCTTTAGTTCCAGTTTGTGCCCACTGCCTCTTGTCCTGGCATTGGGTACCACAGAAATGAATCTGGCTTCTTTACACCCTTCTTTCAAGTATTTGTAAACATTGAAAAGATCACAGAATCATGGAATCATTGATTGGTTTGGATTGGAAGAGACTCCATTTCCACTTCTTTTCTGACTTCCATTAGACCAGGTTGCTCAGAGCCTCATTGGACCTGGCATTGAACACCTTCAGGAATGGGGCCCCCAACACATCACTAGGCAAACTGTTCCAGTGTCTCACCACCCTCTCTGTAATGAATTTCTTCCTAATTTCTGTTCTATATCTACCCTGTCATAGTATAAAGTCCTCACCCTTTCTCCTGTCACTACAGCCCTTCTCCTTACAGCTGCTCTTAATTCTTTTTACTGCCCAGACTATATTTGTGCTTGGGATTACCCCAACCCATGTGCAGGACCTTGCCCTTAACCTTGCTGAACTTCATGAGGTTTTAATGGACCCACCTGTCAAGCCTGTCAAGGTCCCTCTGGATGGCATCTCCTTCCTACAGTGTATCAACCATACATAAAAGCTCGACGCCATCCACAATCTTGCTGAGGGAGCACTCAATCCCACTGTCCGTGTCAATGACAAAGATGTTAAATAGTGCTGGTCCCAATACTAACCCCTGAGGAACACACTGGTCTTCGCTGAAATGTTGATCACAATTCTTTGAGTGGAACCATCCAGCCAATTGATTGTCCATTGAATGGTCCATCCAATTATCCATCAAATATTTTTACAAGTCCAGGTCAATTATGTCAGTTGCCCATATCCACCAACACTGTAACCCTGTCATAGAAGGCCATCGAATGTTATCCCCCTTTTCTCCAGGCTGAACAGTCCAAGTTCAGCCTTTCTTTGCATGAGAGATGAGTCCCTTCATCATCCTAGAGGCCCTTCACTGGATTCTTTCTAGTATGTCCTTGTCTCTTGTACTGGAGAACCCACTCAACACAGTACTCAGGCTGTGGGCTGGAGTATTCAGAAGGGTTCAGAAGCTATTTTCCGAGCACTTAAGCTAGGTGTGCTCCACTTCAGTTATTCCTACCAACCATTTCTACCATGATCTTTAGCTCTCTAATATCTCCCAAAGGCTCACTGGTGCTGATTTAAATTATCTTGACAGCAAACTACACAGCTCATTGTTTCTGCGGATAGATCAAAAGAGCATATGCTGCGTAATCTTTATCTCAAAGTGATTTAGAAGAGAAAATATCATCCTTAATTAAAATCATTAACATGGTCTCTTTTGCTTTATCACTTCTGTGAGATAAAGACCAGATGACATGCACATTTTGGATACAAAGTTAGGAAAAATGTTCAAGAAAATTTGGTTAAGGAGTCAATATGAATCAGTCTTCAAGGAATGTAGAGTCTGGGAAGAAATTTTAAAATTTATTAAAGATCCTTCCCCCCCCCCTCCTTTTTTTTCATAAAGAATTTTTTTAATAAATTAAAACACAATTTCATACAAAAAGTACTCAGACCATTAGTCTGAAATTGTTTAATTACAGAAAATACAAGTCAAATTTGATCACAATAAGGCCAAAGGCTTTAATTATACCAAAGCATTTCAGATCTTTTCAAATTACAGCTACCTGCCTCATGACAGATAAAAAGAAGCCAAAGTGACACTTAATGCATGAGGTCTTGCTAATGATAGGGAAAAGAACGGGTGAAATATACTCAAGATTCCCAATTGCCATTGTTTATGTCCTAAAACAAGAAAAACAGAGAACCGTCGGTTTGTTACTTTGACTTGGGAAAATCTCTTCATGTCCACATCTAGCAATCTTTACCATCTCTAGAGTATAAGCCAGACCCACCTCATGAGGTATCTCGAGATGAATTTTCTCTGCCACATGACAACACAGAAAAGAATAGGGTGCAACAGATCATCTGGGAGAGCAATGACTCAGAGAGTACTTTAGTGTCCTCACAGATATATAATTCATTATAAACACTCCCTACAGCACTTTTCAAAACAGACCAAAAACACACCTGTATGGGAAAGAATGTTATATCCCGGAGAAGCATGAAAGCTTCTTCGCCCCTCTGAAGAGCACTGGTGAGACCACTGTTTGAGCATTGTAATACAAAGTCTAGTATTCAACTGTAAGACTGATGTGGAAACCATTGAGAAAGAAAAATGAGTGAAGCTGAATACTCACCTGCAAGCCTTGGAAAGAAAACTGCTCTTTGTGCTGTTAGACATCATTTTATTAGTGAGTGTTTACATGAAAGGAATAAATGGGTATATAAAATGTCATGAAAACATGACAGCCAGGCTCAAAACTGTACAAAACGGTAGTCTCCCTTGGCAGTGACTATAATCAAATCGAGTCACTCTGAATCAGATCAAAGTTCTTTCTAGTCTAGAATTCTGTCTCTGTCAATGTTGTTAGGAAATGCTTTCAGAAAGACTAGAATAATTGGAAAAGAATATAGTGTGCTCCCGCAGAGTACTTTACAAGATGGCTCAGGAACTACACACTTTCAAACATGCAAACAGTATTTGTCACAAGGAGAGGATGGATAGGCATAATTCCTCTACAATTCCATAATGATGTATCAAATGATAAAACACCTATTGCAGGATTACAGAATCATAGAATGGCCTGGGTTGAAAAAGACCTTCGAGGTCATCTAGTTTCAACTCCCCAGTTGTGGACAGGGTTGCCAACCACTAGACTAGACTGCCCAGGGCCTGATCCAACCTGGCTCCAGGGGTGGGGCATCAACTTCTCTGGGCAGCCTGTGCTAATGCCTCACCACCCTCTGAATGAAAAATTTCCTTTTCATATCTAATCTAATTCTCCCCTCTCTTAGTTTAAAACAAATCCCACTTGTCCTATTACTATCAACCCGCATAAAAAGTCACTCCCCCTCCTGTTTACAAGCCCCCTTCAAGCACTGGAAGGCCGCAATGAGGTCTCCCAAGAGCCCTCTCTAAGCTAAACAAGCCCGGTTCCCACAACCTTCCTTCATAGGAGAGGTGCTCCAGCCCCCTGAGCATCTTTGTGGCTCTCCTCTGCACCCATTCCAACAGCTCCACAACTTTCTTGTGCTGGGGGTTCCAGGCCTGGATGCAGCACTGCAGGTGGGACCTCACAAGGGCAGAGCAGAAGGTGACAATCACTTCCCTCTTCCTGCTAACCACCCCTTTTTTAATGCAGCCCAGAATACAGTTGGCCTTCTGGTCTGCAAGCAAACAATGCTGGCTCATGTCCAGCTTCTCATCCACCAGCATCACAAAGTCCTTCTCCACAGGAAGGACTCGTCTCAAGGAGTTCTCCCAGTCTATACACATACCTGGGATTGCCTCAACCCAAGTGCAACACCTTGCACTTGGACTTGTTGAATCTCATCTGGTTCATGCAGGCCTGCTTATAAAGCTTGCCCAGGTCACTTTGGATGGCATCCCTTCCTTCTAGTGTATCAACTGCACCACTCAGCTTGATGTTATCTTGCTGAGAGTGCACTCAATATCACTGTGTATGTCACTGATAAAGATGTTGAAGAGCACTGGTCCCAGGACCGACCCCTGGGGGACACCGCTCATGACCAGCCTCCACCTGGACATAGAGCTGTGATCACAACACTTTGGCTGTGACCGTCCGGCTAATTCTTTATCCATCAAATAGTCGGTCCTTCAAATCCATACCTCTCCAGTTTAGAGTGAAGGATGTGGTGAGGGACCATGTCAAAGGCCTTGCACAAGTCCAGGTAGAGGACATCCGTCGCCCTCCCTTGGTGCACCGATGCCGTCACTCCATCACAGAAGGCCACCAGATTGGTCAGGCACGACCTGCCCTTGGTGAAGCCGTGCTGGCTGTCTCGGATCACCTCCTCATCTTGCATGTGGCTTAGCATCTCCTCCAGGAGGATCCGCTCCATGATCTTCCCAGGCACAGACGTGAGGCTCATGGGCCTGTAGTTCCCCGGGTCTTCCTTTCTCCCTTTCTTAAAAATGGGAGTGATGTTTCCCTTTTTCCAGTCACCGGGGACCTCGCCTGACAGCCACGACTTTTCAAATATGATGGAGACCGTCCTGGCAACCACATCAGCCAACTCGTTCAGAACCCTGGGGTGGAAGTCATCCAGCCCTACAGACTTGTACACATTCAGTCTCATGAGGTGGTCTCGTACTTGTTCTGCTCTTACGGTGGGAGGGACTCTGCTTCTCTCACCGTCACCTAGATTTTCAGGGACCTGATAGACATGGGAAGCCTGACCGCCAGTGAAGACTGAGGCAAAGCACTTATTACATACCTCAGCGTTTTCTGTGTGTGAGGAAGCCAGTTTTCCCTTTACATTTATCAGAGGGGATACACTCACTTTGGCCTGTCTCTTCTGGCCTATGTGCCTATAGAATCCCTTCTTGTTATTTTTCACATCTCTCGCCAAGTTCAGCTGCATCTGTGCCTTGGCTTGCCTGATCCTATCTCTACATGTCCAGACAGCATCTCTGTGTTCTTCCCAGGCTACACATCCCTGTTTCCACTGCCTGTACATTTCCCTCATTTCCCCCAGTTTCACCTGCAGGTCCTTGCTCAGCCATGCCGGTTGCCTGCCTCCTCTACTTGATTTCTTCTGCTGGGGGATGAAGAGCTCTTGAGCTCTCAGAAAGTTATCCCTAATAAACTGCCAGATCTGTTCTGTTCCTATGCCCTTAAGGACAGTTTCCCAGGGGATCCTGTCCAGTAATTCCTTGAACAGCTGGAGGTTCATTTTCCTGAAGTTCAGGGTCTGCTTTTTCCCAGGTCTACTTTCGTCAAGATCACAGACTCTACCAGGGCATGGTCACTACAGCCCAGGCTGCCTGCAGTCTTAACCTCTCTAATGCTTTCTTCTGTGTTGGTGAGCACCAGGTCCAGTAACACTTCAGGTTGGTCTTTCTAGTACCTGGACCAGGAAGTTATCCTTTACAGACTCCATGAATCTCCTGGATTGTCTGCAACCCACTGTGTTGCTGTTCCAGCAGATATCCTCCTACCCTGTCTAACCCTTTTGAAAAGCTTGTAGCCCTCAATCACGGTATTTCAGTCATGTGGTTTGTCCCACCATGTTTCCATTATAGCAATTAGGTCATAGTTTTCTAACTGTGCAACTGTTTCCAGCTCCTCCTGTTTATTTCCCATGCTGCCTGCATTTGTACAGAGACATTTCAGCTGGGCTATTGGCCTTTCTGCCTTCTTGGAGAAGCCCTCCCTAATAGCTCTGGGGCAAATCTGAGTTTTTCCCCTGCTGCTTCCTAAAGTGACAGAGTTCCCTGACTCTTCTCTGTCATTCAGCAGTACACCCTCTTCTCCCAGCAGCTCTAGTTTAAAGCCCTGGTGGCAAGCCCAGCCAGTTTACTGTCTAGTATATTCTTGCGCCTCCTGGTCAGTTGTGTCCCATCCCATGTCAACATTCTTAGTTAGTCAGAGGTGCGTCCTGGATCATACAAGCCATAGCCTTTCACATAACACCACCCACACAGCCATTGAACTGGTCTGTTCCACTCCTTCTGCCAGGATCCCAGTCTCCAGCCAGGAGGTCTGAGGAGAACACTACATGTGCTGCTGATCCCTTCAACATCTTCCCAAGGGATGTAAAGTCTTCTTTGATATTTTTTAATTTCCTGGTTGCAGCATTGTCTGACCAAACTTGAAAGACTTCGTGACTGCCCACCAGAAGCAGGTAGTAGTCAGAGAGCTTCACCAGACCAGAGAGTTTCCTGGTAATGTCCCTGACCCAGGCCCCACAGAGGCAGCAGGCTTCCTTGTGGGTACGATGTGTACGGCATATTGGATCCTCTGTCCCTTGCAGAAGGGAGTCACCTATGAAAATTGCCCTTCTTTTCTTCTTAGTAGAGGCAGTCTTGAGAAGTGCAATTAATGGATCTGCCTTAGACACTCCCTCAGAAGGACCTTAATCTACCACCTCACTTACCTCTTCCCCTAGTTCCAGAGCTCTGTACCTATTATGCAAGGGCACCTGGAAAGGCATAGTAGTAGGCTGAGGAGGTGGTACTGCCTACCCCTCTGAGCAGGGACCTGTTTCCACTCCTCCCTGTCTCCTAGGTCCGCTCCTTCTGCCTGGCCATGAGAGGGTAAGGGATCCACTGCTGCTTGCAGACCATCCTCCTGGAGCCTTTCAAGGAGGGATGGTAGGGCACATCTCCACTAGTCTATTTCCCTCCACCAGTCTGTTTCCGCCTAGGGGCACGGAGAATGCTAATGCATAATCTTAAAGAGAAATCTTTTGTTGGAGGATGTGTAGACTAGGACTTTTGCATGGTTTATTAAAAAAAAAAAAAAAAAATTATCTCCTAAGTTTTATCTTTGAACACCTGAGGGAATAACAGAAGACAGAAGTAATTTTTTTTTTTTTACATGTAAATTAAGTTTTAAAGTTTAGAGAAAAGTTCCTGCTTGTTTTTCCCAACAGAACAAATTTAGGGTTAACATTGTCTGATCATTTTCTAGAACACATTAACATTCATGTTGACACTTTTTCTGTAGCCCATTTGGAAAACAATACCTGCTTCTCATAAAATTGAAAGTTCTGTTTAATTTGTAGTGCAGTCCTGTATACATTCCACTGAGTCAAACCTCATCATACATAATCATACCCTATCATGCATATCCAATACTCTGTCATAACCTAAGGCAACATATTTTGTCTACTGTGGTGCAGCATACATTTGAAGAGAGAGAGAGATGGTGGTTTTGATATGAACAATGTCGTATGTTCATATAAGAAAGCATAGGCTGGCACAATTGACAAAAGTAGAATTATTAGACAATCAGAAAATCTCTTACGCTGCTTTCTGAATACTCTTTCAGATCTTACAACTACAGTCACTTAACATTTATAAACTAGGGGAAGAGTATTATAAAATTTGGGATGCTTTCAAATAAACTTGAATATAAGTCCATTATCTTCATGGTATATATTATAAATAGTATATCTGAAGTGCCTATCAGGAAAACTAGTACTCATCTGAGTTTTCTTATAAATACAGAAATCTTTTGTCCCCAAATTACTCAAAAAGTTGTACATTACATACAAAGTATACCTAAGGAGGGATATCGTTCAACAAGCTTGTGCCCTCTGTGCCATCACAGTGAGAAAATCCCAAAGGAACAACACATCTTTCACTTGACTCTGGCATCTTCTTTACCGGTATCAACACCACTGACTTCGGAGAGTCTTCATTTGTGCTGGTGTTATCCAGAGGCAAATTCTGCCTTCCAGCTTTACATTTCATTCCTGAAAAATCTTAATAAAATCTGAATAAGAGGACAAAATCTTACATGGAAAACTTTGGGTGTAGGTTCCTAATCATAGCATAGCTTTCAGAGACGACCAAGTACACACATTTCCCACTTGAAGTCAACCAACTTGATTTCGTCTCTCACTTGTACAGGTATTTTGCCACGATAATACAAGTGGAATTACTCCTGAGTCATCACTGAATAGAGTGGAAAGCATGCCCGTATTTTTCAACACTAACACACTTTAAAATTCTGTTATTTAGGAGCCTCAACTGGTACAAAGTAGATGCACAGTTCTAATTTCGGGTTATTTATAATCAGTTATTTGTACACAGAGGGATGACTAATCCTATTTGCACAGTGAAACCCTGTAAGTCTAAGGTCAATTTTACTACCATATACTTCTACAAAATGTGCAGTTTTCATTTGCATGTTACCAAGACAAAAGGAGATAATGAGCACACCAGACTACTTTAATCATGCATTCAGTGAGAAAAAGAAGGAAAGAGAATGGATGTAAGGAAAAACCTGATCTTAACATCAGAGGCTTCAGGCACTTAATTTGTGCCTCTGGCTAGGAGAAAACATCAGTCTTCTTGTTGTGTACTGCTATTCACACTGAAACAAAATCCTATCGTAAGGCATTACCACAGTGAGGGATATCTTGGCAGCATAGTTATTTTAAGTTTTGCACACATGATGAATGGCCTCCAATGGAAACACGTTTCACAAATAGTCATTGATATATGTACATAGTTAAAAAACTGAAATAAACCAATATCGCAGAGTGAAGCACGTTGAATCATTGAAAAAGTGTGCAATACACATGTACAAAATTGTTAATTTACTTACAGGGTTTATGTTACTCATCTATTTCCCCATTACACCCCCCTACATATGCATATATATAAGCAATAATAATTAAAAACATGTGTACATTTCCAGGCATAACTGCATATTGTGTATACAGGCATTCATTCGGTGAAGTTTCTAGGCAACTACTCCTACTAGAAAATATTGTGGATACAGATTCACTAGCTGGTGTTTCAGAATTATCACGTGAAGTTCTGTATTTTGCTATGTTGGTAAAGACTTCTGTATAAATTTCTGAAATTTTCAATAAACACTTTTAACAAAGTCTCACTGCATTTTTAACAAGATGCAGGTCTTTAGAATAGGAGGTTTTCATTTGAATAAGTAACTTTGGAGATAACAGGAAAAAATCATCACAAATTAATTAAAATGTCTTCCTTTGTTTGGAATGATTAATAATACATAAGGAAACCAGGTTTTACATAATTCATCAATCTGACGTAAACTGGTTCTCTCCAGTTCCACGGAGTGGAAACCCAGCTACTCCGTGACACCTGAAAAACAGCTTTGAATTGATGTACTGCATCCTTCTGCCACTGGACTTAAACTCATATGGATTCAGTTTGTCATATAATAAAGAAGTTTTGAAGATGGAGACAATAAGAAAGCAGAAAAGTGATGCTGAGTTTAAAACACTTTTTTTTTTTTGTTTAAGTGCAAAACCTAGAAAATGTAAAATAACAGGCAAAAATTAAAGATGGAGAAGTACTTAGATAATTTAGTGTATAGACATATGGCTAAAAAATTATTCTGTAATGAGCTTTAAACTTCTACATATGATGTTCACAGGGCAATCTAGAGCCAAGCATGCACAATACAAGGTTCACTCTGAAGTAGCAAGGTGGTAAATCTGACAGCAGGCCTTCTCTTGCAGGGATGTAGGGTAGTGACAGGGAGCCTTTTTCAATAGAGGCAGATAGAGAAATGCCTTCTGAGCAGTATTCCTGTTCTCTGCATAGTTAGACTTTGTTGGAAGGTCCAAAAGGAAAAAGCAAAATTACACTGGTCTTCTTTCAGTTCTTAGCCTTGATCAAGATACATGGTTTTACGTTCTTTAAAGTTGTTTCATGGTCCTCTTAACCCACTCCCTGATTGTGTGGCACTTGTAAATTTTCTTCCCCTAGTATCATTCAAGGCACTCAGGATCCTTCCATTGTTTACTCTCAGGGATTTGAATTTCCTCATGGTTTGTCTTTCTTCAGAAGTCATACCTTTGTTCACAGTTTTCCTCCTTTTTTACTTCATAACAGAGCACATGGGAAAATCTGCCTCCTTAACTTGATGCATAACGATAACCCTTCGTTTCTATCAGTACATAGTAGTGTACAGGTGAGACAAGACACCCACACAAAGCACATACATCAATTGTACCTGAGGTTGCCTCTGAGCTGTGTGCAGGGGTACTAGTACCTCCTGGCAGCATCAGCCTGCTCAGCTACCTGTCCCCAACAGCCGGGTCATCTTCTGTCTGGTGGCTTTAGGGGTACACCTTCTGCTTAGACACCAAATACATTTTTTAGTATTCAGTGAAACCAGAACTATGCAAGCCAAATTTAAAATTCTGGCAAGATTTAAACTAATTAGCATTATTTTTGAAAGACATATTTGAAAATGAGCATTAGCCAATACTTTAATTATAATTCTTTATTTACAGTGTCTATGGAAAATATATGGTATTGGCTTTATTTAATTAGCTGTCTTGAAAGTCACAAATATTTTTTACTTAGAATTTTTCTTTATAAATACATGTTATGGAGTGTAATTCAGCTATTCTTGGTGTTGTATTTAATGTAGTGTTTGTATTTGCTCATCTTGGAAAGTAAATACTTTGACTGACATTTTTGGAGTAAAGGACACAACACTTATTTTTCTTCCTATTTTCCAACTAGCCACGTTCTGAGTAAAGACATGCCATACACTAAAACCTGGTAGTTAATTCCCTTAATGACTTGAATGTTTAGAATTCTTGTGATGATCTTCCTTTCAAGGTACAGGCTTCTTTATCATTACTATTAATTATATTGTTATTATATATACTTTAGCATTACATCAAAAACCAACAGTAGATTCTAACCATGTGGTCTAAAAATCACATCTTTAAAAAGGAGGTTGCTTTCATGAGTGCTCTTCTCCCTTTATTTAATGATAATTGCTCCACATTGCTTTAGCTGGATCATTTATTTATGCTCATATATATTCATTTTCTAAGTAGCCTTTTATATGTAATTACAGTTTGACCAGACATTTTTTTTCTTGCAGAAGGTAAATGTTATAAGAGAGTTCAACACCTCAGCTAATTGAGTCATCAGTTTAAGCCTTCTATTTCTTAATGGATTGTATCTGTAGTGTTGTACAACTTTTCTGAAAATATGCATTTGCAAAATTCTTCTTTCATTTAGCCTCTTCTAGTCAATTGTTTTTTTCTTAGATGAAAAAGAAACTTTCATTAGCCATAATGAAAGTACTGTATGGTTACAAACACCAGTAACACTGGGATGACATTAGGAAATACTGTTGGTATGCATTATTCTGCTTCAGGTATTGGCACAGGCTAAGGCTTAATTCATTATAACCCAAAATCTTAGAAGTACTACAACTGAATATATCATAACCACAGAACAACAAAAAGCTGCGCTGTTACTATGATGACATGCAAATCGCAGTGAAAGACCATGAAGTGAAGTAATCAGCAATACACATATCTGCTGGTGAATACTTACTTTTCTTTTATAAATTTGCCTAAAACACTACTGTGCACTCCAGATCCCTGTAGTTAGTTTTTTCTCACCATATCATTCTGTTTCCTCCCACAGAAAAGAAAAGAAAAGAAAAGAAGAGAAAAGAAAAGAAAAGAAAAGAAGAGAAAAGAAAAGAAAAGAAAAGAAGAGAAAAGAAAAGAAAAGAAAAGAAGAGAAAAGAAAAGAAAAGAAAAGAAGAGAAAAGAAAAGAAAAGAAAAGAAGAGAAAAGAAAAGAAAAGAAAAGAAGAGAAAAGAAAAGAAAAGAAAAGAAGAGAAAAGAAAAGAAAAGAAAAGAAGAGAAAAGAAAAGAAAAGAAAAGAAGAGAAAAGAAAAGAAAAGAAAAGAAGAGAAAAGAAAAGAAAAGAAAAGAAGAGAAAAGAAAAGAAAAGAAAAGAAGAGAAAAGAAAAGAAAAGAAAAGAAGAGAAAAGAAAAGAAAAGAAAAGAAGAGAAAAGAAAAGAAAAGAAAAGAAGAGAAAAGAAAAGAAAAGAAAAGAAGAGAAAAGAAAAGAAAAGAAAAGAAGAGAAAAGAAAAGAAAAGAAAAGAAAAGAAAAGAAAAGAATGGTTCACATTACATAAGTCCATTGTTTTCCAAAGGTCTATAGGTCTGTGAAATGATTCAAAACATGTGGAGCGCAGCTATCAATTTATAAATAGGTTAATTTTTCAATGTAAATCCATACTTTTGATCCTCAGATCTATCATAGTCTTGTGTATCCACTTGAAATTGTACTGAAAACACAAAATAATTTTCAAGTAGATAAGAAAAGACAGTGAGAGATTTTTCCTTTTAATTTTAAGATAGCAGAGTTTGTTGTTAGATTGCTTTTAATTCTAGTACTTCCATCTTTCACACAAGGCCTTTAGCCTCACTATTAAATGCTGATGTCTGGAGGCAAATTGTCAGGCGTTATTTAAGACATTTCACAATAAATAATCAATATTTGCCTTAAGAATATCTGATGGGCAGTTTTGGAAAAGGAAGCCTCCTGTCTTTAAAAGCTGGAGGAGAAAGCAATCTCCTCTGCCCTATAAATAGATAAACATTTCTAGCTTTCCTAGTAAAAAAAAAAAAGCTTGATTGACCTCAACTCATGGTAGAGGATGGGTTCACACATGGACTTTGGGCATTTATTTTTTATTTCTGAAACAATTACTAAAAATGCCTCTATTTTATTGCTCCTATCACTTCTCTTCCTGAAAATACTCAAGTAATGCAATACATGTGTTAGCCTAAAAGTCTTCTAGGCAACAAGATACTTTTAAGAAAAAAGGTTGGAAAACAATTTAGAATTTTCTAACAACTTAGTTCTTTAATTTTCATTGATTTAGTCCCATTCAGATGGCAAAACTTCTTTTCTGTAAATCCAAGGTGGTAAAGTAGAAAGACCGCCCAGGGTAAAGGTATGACCTGATATACAAAAAGCTTTAGAAACTACAGCAGCCGCTTCCCAAAGTTGAGAACTTTTTCCCCTTTTCTTTGATTCTTGTGGCAACAGACAGTCTCAGAATACATAATATCAAATTTATTGCACTTTTCAGATTAGAGCAGTAGAAACTGCTTCTAATCCTCCATCATTCTCAAATTGACTGCTGTCTGACATTGTCAGTTCTGAGCATTGCACATATTTGCGAACGCTGGAGACTGAAAAACTATTTCATTCTAATCTCAAAAAAAATGTAACTGGACCAGCATAGACATAAACTGTGTCTTCTCAGAGAAGGGAAAATTATCTAAAGATCTAAACATGATTGAAAAAGAGGAGAAACTTGGAAAACATTTTGCTCTGCTATAATTCCTGAGGCAATATCTTATGTGACAAGAGTAGTATACATATATTATACCACTATGCACCAGAGAAGCATCTTTGTTAAACAAGCAGCATCTGCATATTCAAAGTAATAATGATGGGTCCAAGCCAGGACTCTGGATCCCAACAGATGGCAGGTAACAAAGGCTAGTTGAGACAAGAGCGTTGATGGCAAAAAACAAAGGCTTTAGTGTCAGGATGATACATTAAAAAAAATCTCCAAGCTTATGCTGAGGATGTTATACAAACTGAAAGACTCTGCCTATCAGCCTCCATTTAAGCTGCCAAATCCTGCCCCAAGGAGCTATCCGTTACAGTACATTATTTTCTCAACCCCATGCCCTCATAATTTGCAAAAGAACAAGGAACTCAAACATCTCTGAAAATACCACATATCTGGAAAGCCTTTTTAAGCACACATCCCCCATCTGTTCCACCAGACAATAACCACCTACATTCCCAGTGTTCAATATGTTCATCTTCTAAGAAGTTCTTAGAAAACCTATTGCAATGTTGATCCAGGACTTCTTGGAATAAACTATGCCCTTTCTGACTAACAAAGTGCTGTAAATGGTGGACCTTTTTTTTTGAAAAGGACAAAATTTCCATCAGAAAAGGAGCTTTCACATCCTTCTTCAAGCACTCAGTAATCTAGGAAACTGGCATACTGGTTGGTACTAGGAAATGAGATGTTGGCTTGATCTTAGTTATCATCATCTCTTTTTGATTTGGCTGTAAGAGCATAACTTTACAAATATTATCTGTCTATTGTTCAAGGAAAATATATCATGCCCAAGAGAAGCAAGGCTGCTACAGCTTCACGTCCCCAGATCCAACCAGTAGAAATGCAGAAAAATATATTTCCAGCTGGAACATGCAGCATATGTGTACACTGCATATAAATATATATACACATACGCATCTGACCACACAGATCACAGGCACTCAGATCACTCACCTGCACACAGACAGAAGCACCAACAGCCTCATCCTGCTCCGTTCTCTGGCTGAGCATGATGGAGGTCCTCTAGCGAGACTTACACATTTGTACGTGCAAGATTGTTCCCTCCAGCAGTGGGGCTCAGACAGAATGCCCTGTAGGTGACCCCGGATCCCAGTCTCCACAGTTAGTGGCACCTGGACACATAAGCCCCGAAGTAGCTGCTGGTACAGCCTGTCTCACACACTCACTCACCTTGTCACCGTCTGTCTGGATACCCACCACTGATCACACACTACTCACATGCTTGCACTCGTTCCGGCTATTGGCACATGGGCATACAATAGTCTTCTAACTCCTGGTCTAATGCTGGGTGCTGCACTCAGACCCCCATGCACACAGACATATACATCCATGTTAAACAGAGACACAAGAAATAGTCGGAAAGTTACTTAATAAGAGATAGGACAGATTAAAAAGATCAGAATGGGACATGAAAAGACAAGTGTACCATCCAGCAAACTATTTACTCACGACGGGCACTTTTTATTCCCTCACACCTCTATTTTCCCAAACTTGTTCCTCCCCAAACCACCTAAATCTCTTCCACTGCATGCCTTTGATACCACATCTAATTATATGCTAAGTCCTGTACAATCTTCAAACGCTCTTTTTCTGCATCCTATAATGTATCCCACAGCCCTGAGCAGTAAATCTCTCTGCCGTAAAGGTGATACAGAGAGCTGCTCCCATTTACTCATCTTGATAAGTTTCACCACAGGACAGTGGGTCTGAGCCTGTGATGGGACAGCCCTGAGGGATACAGTCAAGTTATTTGCTTCTTCAGAGCCTGTAATTTTGGTTCTCACATGCCACAGTGCTCCTCTGTGCTTATGCAGATGTTCTGTTAATGGGCTGAAGGCTGATGGACCTGAAAGTAGCCTATGAGGGTATGATTTGGGTTCTGCCTCCTGCCATTGTCTCTTTGTGCACCCTCACACATGTAAAAATGAGCTTTTGCTGTACAGCAAAAAATTTTAAGTATGTACCACTTCCTTTCTCTGTTGGTAAAACATGGAGACTTTGTTCCTGTCAAGTCTGTTTTCAAGGTGTTTCTAGCATAAAGGCAATCTCTCAGCTATATTGCTCATGCATGGGGAGCAGAGTTTTTTGGGAGATGAACCAAGACCACTGGAAGAATCCCTCAAGAATGTATGGTCTAGAACAAACTTCCCCCAGTGCAAAAAGTGTTCTTTTTTGACTTACCCCATCAGCTTTAATCTGTATGTATAATAATAATTTGTGCATAGGTTAAACACAGAGCAACTCCCACCGAAATAAGCCTCTCCATTCAAAAACAAAAATTGCACTTCAGAACACAGAAGGATAATATACAACCAACACCTACTACACATTTTCCTATGTGTTTCTGGAAGCTCTTCAGTCACTTCACAAAGTGAAGAATTTGGTAACAGATGACATATTAAAGGCATATTAAAAGGCATATTTTTATTTTGCTTCCAGAAGCATTAGGCTCTCTGACAATTCCCAACTTGATGCCCACTTAAGGGGATTGAATATTGCAATGGCAAATTTTAATTTCAGAATTAGATATCTGGTGCTTCCCTGTGCTCAGCCAGAAACTTATCACACCTAAACCTTCCAAGCAATAGATCCAAATTTTTTTAATTCATTCCTCCCTTTTGAATAAACAAAACAAGTGTTCAAACAAGGGATTGACTAGTTGTTCTACAGCATTAACAGTGAAAGACACATTCTACTATACAGGTCTTTGTGATCATACTTGTGAATCAGATTAATTATTGACTAATCAAGAAGTTTCCCTGGAAGGGACCAATGTCAGAAGACATATGAAGATTCTCTAGAAAATATAAAATTGTTAAACAATCAGACCGCACCGTATCATTGGTCTCTCAGACTGAAAAAAAAGGTTTTAGAAAGGAAGAAGGCAGAAATAAACTAGACACCATTTTCTAGATTTGTAGAATTAATTATAGGCCATATATGTCCTAGAATTAGAATCTTTAAGTCCATGATGTTTATAGTGTGATTGCATTTTCAAAATTTTCTCTGCAAACCTGTACTCTTGAAACTAGTTTTAAAAATCGAAAGATTGGATTTGTGCTTAACCCCACAGTGTCTCATTACTATGGAAGAATTTTAGAGTGAGGTAGCTACAAGTACAGGATCACACCAACCTGAGATATAGTTTTTCATTACTAACTAGTCCAGGCAACAGGAAATAAACATCTTATCTTTAGATTAGGAATGACAAGAGGGGATTAAATTAACAGTTGTGTTTATTTACACTTATTAGAGGTGTTTTCTGCTGATCTTCAAGGTAGTACACATTTCAGACATGGCAGCAAATGAGGCTGAGGACTAGTCAAGTAATGTCATACTCTGCATTGTTTAACAAGGTGAATGGAAAGGGAGAAACAATAAGAATATATAAGGAGAAGATGATATTATCAGACCTCTCAAAATATCCTAGCTAGGCAATAACGTACGTACTGTTGACATTAGCCTTTTAAGTCAGTAGATAGCCAGACAATAAATGATCATTGCTGACTTTACATCTGATTTCTAGAAGAAAAGATTCTACAGCAAGGCAAATTAAGACTATTCACAGATTAATTTGCAGAAACCTCTTCTGCATTTCAGCATTCCTGCAGGCTTTGGAAGAGGCAGAAAAGAGGATTCATGGTAGATTTCAGATCTCAGGAATAAAGTACAGAATGGATGTTCATAAGATCTGTCTCTCTGAGCTCTGATTCAAACTGACCATGGCTGGATGATGATCCACAAAGTCATTTGAAATGAGCTGATGAGTTACTTCTCCAATACTCAGTTGCAGAAATCACACCACTAACTCCATCCAAACCACAGCTCTCCAGGCAACCGAAATTTAAAAGAAAGGAATACAACAGCTCTGAGTGAGGAATCCAAATACCTATTTCATATTACCTTTGTAATTCTACAGTTCTTTTAAGGTAGGAAATGATGTGTTTTCTCTTAGTTTGGGTTTTGGGAGACAAGATAAATCTTAGTGATTAAATGGACTGAATAGAACAAAATACACTGAAACACAGAATCATGTTCGGCATAAACCAAGTGGGATGGATTTAAGACTATGGGAGCTAATTTATGGACATTGTAACTTCACTGGAGCCACTAAGTGATTTTCAATAGGTAGTGAAACAACCACTGAAACATGCACACATAAACAAAAAAATAAATCAATAAACAAAAAGAAAAAGAGTTGTTTTGACAGCTACTAGATCTAGCAAAAATCAGGTGAATGCTTCAACTCTGGATTTGAAGGATAACACATATTATTGATGCATTAACATTTTACTCTTGAAAAAAAAAAAAAAAATTTGCTTAGGCAAAACCAGAGGAGTTGGTAGTAAAAAGATAATAAATAAAGCAAAAACGGCTTTGTGTTAAATCTATCACCTGGTGTCACCTCAAAAAGGTAAATGTTAGGCTCATTCTTTTACCAAATCTATTTTCTACCCAAA
>VXAV01001972.1:140649-158098 GCA_013399715.1 Alectura lathami | reverse complement strand
TACATGTGGCAAGCTGTTTTGTTTCAGCCTTTCTTTTCATTTGACCAACTCAAGATGGAAGCTGTGCTGTGGTCAGGTCAAAATTTTACTTTACTTTTCAATCTGCTTTACATAGAGGCAGCACTTTGATTAAATTTTCCATGAAAGAAAGCTTCAAGATTGCCAGAGTTCAAGAAGTGTTTGGCCAACACACTTAGAAATATGGTTTGAATTTTTGGTAGGCTTGGTAGCCAGGAGTTGGACTCAATGATCCTTGTGGGTCTCTTCTAGCTCAGGATATTCTCATTCAATGAAATATCATATCTAAGGAAAATCCTCATTTCCAAAGGCTGTGTTTCCTATTTTCAGAGCTTTTCAGTTTTACTCTACCTGTTATAATCCGTTTCATTTTCTCTGTCTTACATAAAAAAAAAAAAAAAAAAAAAAAATTTATAAATCCTAATATTAAAANAAAAAAGAAGTTTTTCAAGCAATATATCCTCTACCCTCTCTCTCGCTGAAGAAATTTCACCCAAACTCCCTTGTAGTCTAATACGAAAAGAACAACTAAGTCAAAGAGAACAGACATAAGAGAAAACAATTTGATCCTCTAGTGAGACCCACAGGCTTGGCTGGCTTCATTATACTGAGCACTCTGCTCCAAAGCACTGGGCAGCTCTGCAATGTGCATGCCATTGCTAGTACAGAGCTAATGTTGTTCTTAGGCTGAGCTCATAACAAAACAGTCACTTGATTATCCCTTTGCCCCATCAGACAGTAGTCTTGTCTGCTTTACAGTGTCACACAGAGCATAAAGATAAAAAGGCAGCTAGTCCTTTACTTCAGATTTGTTTACCCTGGGTGACTGGCCTGTAGAAGGGGAAAAAAAAAAAAAAAAAACACACATTCACATGTTTTTCAGGTAGGATTTTAGCCAAGGGGAAAATTTTTCTGAAGACTGAGCTACCTCACCCAGTACCACTGCTTTTGACATGCGCTGTGCCATCTTCACCAAATCTAACCTGACAGATGGACTGAAAGCCAAGCCCAGAGGTTGACCCAAGCAAGACTAAGTATCTGGGACCTTTTGTCAGGCAGTTTCTACTTTGGCACTTCAGAGTAAATGTATTTAAAATTTTTACATCTGAGTTAAAGAAAAAAAAAAAAAAAGAAAAAAGAAAGTAAGAAAGAAGAAAAAAAAAAACCTCTTCCTTAGCTAAGCTTTGAAATGTGAATGAATTCTTAACCTCTGAAAATACAATGGATGTTAAAATGTTGTATTCAGGAGGGGAAGGACCTCAGGGCACAAAACAGCTGAGGTAACATAAAATGTCAAGGGTGAAACAAAGGCAGTTGTTGCTCTGGCTTCTCACTGATAAAACTGCCAGTGCATACATTTTAAACTCAAGAGCTCCATTACTTTGTAATCCCACTGATAACCCACAGTCACCATGGTGCTATTAATGGTATTGTTCTTTCTCAAGTAAGACCTAAACTTTTCAGTTTTGGAAAAAGTCATTTTTAGAGCCTGTGCTCTTTATTAAAGTGTTTGTGCTAAATGCAGACAGTAGTACTTGGGAAAAAAACATATCCTTTTCCACTCATCAGAAAGCACTATCTTGCACATCACTTGCCTCAATAGCATAAGTGAAGATACACCTTGAAGATACACTGAAGATACAAAATGCAGTGGAACTAGAGACCAAAATTGCAGCAAGAATCTCACTGCAGAGAAATAGTGAGCAGCCTAAAATCAACTGATACTATGCAGTCCATTTGAGGCACTTAACTCTACGGACACACTGTGGGTGAAAATTAATTGTCCAAGGATACAAAAGCAATAGTTTCAAGATAGTGTTTGGAAAATTCTTAACAAGTTCTTTGTTCCATTTACTACCCTATCCTGATATTACTATATTATTATATATACTTAAATTCCAGAGTAACTTCCATACCACAAACACAAAATGTCATGGTAAAAGGAACATAAAGGTTGTAAAAATTGAAAGTACCAAACATTGTCCTCTGACTGCATTCACTGCTATGCCCACTTGTCTCTATAGCATTTTTCCAATTGTAACAAGAAGTCAAAGAACCTCAGGCCAAAATGTTCTGCAAACCAAGCAGCCACAAAAACAGATTGGATTTCCATTTTAGTCTGTTACATACTGCCTGTTTAGCTCCTTCAGTACTGTACTTACAAGGCAGATTGTGTTCTCACAATACAGATTTTTCTGGAAAAAAAAAAAAAATAATGCTGTAAGAGTATGATATTTATAGGAGACTCATAATTTTATGCCCATGATGAGAGTGTATGGTGCTTAAATGACAGTGACAATTATAAAGTATGGCTCTTTGAAGGTGCACTAATAAAGGAGTTTGTTTTGTTAGACAATCAGATGAAATTGAATGAATCTGTAATCCACACTGGAACTGTAAAATGACAGTGGCTTAAAAGGAGAAAAATATGTAGATGGCTCCAGCATTTTTTCTTACTTCTCTCTTGAATAATTGTGTGGCAGGGTTTCTTTACCCTAATCTGTTTACATAAATATTTAGCATGCATTACACATCAAAATAAATAATTTCCCCATATATTTTTACTCCAAAATTTGCCGTTAATTTAACTAATTTGTCAGTTTTTGTAAGTTGGAAACTCTTCCTGTCATCCTCTCCAATCACTACTTATTTAAATTTCATCCTTGGCCAGTTTCATGATAATGTTTATCTGCTCCAGAAGATTGGAAATGAGAGTAATACACTGCCATACCATTTAATTTCTTTCTTAAAGCTGGAAAAGCAAAGCATCAACTGGCCAGTTAGATAACACAATTTCTCATGTAGGTTATTTGCTTATGATAGCTGGGGGCTAATTTAATTCCTGAGCTGCTTATTTACTGGTTATGAGAGGGATTCCCTACAGTTAAGAATGAACTGTGCATAAAGTTTCTATGAAAACTGCATGAAATTTTTCTCACATCAGAGCAGGTTATATATATTACAGCAGCATACATTTAACATATTCCATTATTTGAAAAAATAATAACTCTCTACTATTTGTATACATTCTTTTTATACCATTTACCTTGCAGAACATAAGCCCAAAAAGGGGGATGTTTAATATAAACTACGTATTTTAAAATCATACATGTTTTATTCAGATTCATGCTCTAGTCCTACTTCTGATTTCTTATCTAACTAATTCTTAATAGTCTAGCAAACAATTAATACAGGTTAACCTAAGTCATACAAATAAATTTCTATACTTACTTTCATGCTCACTGTGCTTTCTGAAGATTCAGTTCTATCCAACATCACTTTTGTCAGATGGGAAGTGTGTGCTTCTGGGTTTGGCACCTTAGGAATAGCTTGTCTCATCAATGAAAAAACAATTTTAAAGCTCCTTCTTGCTATTAGAGGGATCCAGACTCTCCATGTCAGTGAAAATCCTAGACAGAATTTGTGCCTAGACAGAGCAATGTTATTTGCATGTAGCCTACATCTGCTTTGCAGAGCATGCTACACAGAAGAGAGTATCAGGCCTGCTGCTATGTAAAACTTCGTCTGTGCACCAGTATTTTATCATGCTGTTTCTTTTGCTACCATGTTCCCTTTTGTGTATCAAACATATACTAAATACAGATGGAAATGGTTAAGATGTTCTTCCTGCCTCCTGGAGAGTAACCTTAGCAGCTTTGCTACTGACAGCAAACGTGTGCCAAGCATTTCTGTCATTCCCACTTCCTTTCTGTATAATTTGACTTAGATTGGATCAGTCTGGCAAAGAAAGAAGACTAAGCTCAAGGTAACTGGATAGTAAGATATGTCTCACAGTGTATGGCACACATGCAACAAAAACTCTCCTGTTTGTGATTAGGCAGCAAACAGCAGAATATGAATTTCACACACCTAATGCAAGTAAGGTTCACAGAAGCAGCTGCTGATCAGCAGTAGTAATTCCATTGTTTTAGAACTGGAAAAGCTGAATTTCTACTTTTTGGTAGTAGAAACAGGTTTTAAATCTTTTCTGAAGTACCTTTAGGCCATTGTTGTCCCTTTGCCTGCAGGAACCTTTATTCTGACACTTCGTGTTTTCCCCATTCTCTGTTTTCCCCTGAGCAGTTAGGCTGGGATATTGAAAGACCAAAAGTAAACAACGTAGTCATAATTCAAGTGGATTTGAGCTATGTACTTTCTGGGCATTCACATGATCATTTCCATCTTGACCTTGTTTTCACCAAAAGGTTATTTGGTAATAAGCAATAATCGATGTCATTTTTAATACAAAACATTTTTTGCCTTATTGTCACAGCACGTTTCCTCAAATCTAAACAAAACCTATACTGCAATGAAATTGTTCTTTCCGAGATGTGCGTGGACAACCTTGTTACCAGCCTTCCAGAACTCTTCTTGCTGCTGTCCTAGTATATACTGTTTCACATCTGTGTTTCGTATGTGTCTTCCTCTGTGGTGGTTTCACCCTAATGGGCAGGTAAACTCCACCTCATCGTTTACTCTCTCCCTCTCCTCAAAGGAAAAGGGAAAGAAAATATGATGAAAAAGGGCTCCAGGGCTGAGATAAGGACAGGGAGATCACTTTCATATCACTGTCACAGGCAAAATGACTTCAGTATGGGGAGATTAAGGCAATTTATTGCCTATTACTAACAGACTAAAGCAGTGAGAAACTAAATCCCCCAACCACCCGTCTATGTGGGATACCCACCAGCTGCAGCTCTCCAA
Source organism: Alectura lathami (assembly GCA_013399715.1). NCBI lineage: Eukaryota > Metazoa > Chordata > Aves > Galliformes > Megapodiidae > Alectura > Alectura lathami. The sequence goes on along the minus strand of VXAV01001972.1, from coordinate 153,376 downwards.
GCACGGCTCCAACACAGCTCCTTACCACGAGGCCCACCCTTCACAAGCTGTTCCAGCACGGGGGTCCATGGGCAGCAGATCCCTCAGGCCTCTGTTCCACTGTGGGCTTCCCTTCATGGGCTGCAGCTCCAGCCCGGGGCCTGCTCCTGCAGGGGCTCGGCTGCGGCCTCCTTCAGGTCACATCCTCGTGCTGCACCGTGGGCTTCTCCACTGGTGGCATGCGGAGATCTGCCCTGCAGGGTGCCCATGGGCTGCATGGGGTTGGCCTGTTCCACCGTGGTCCTCTCCTGGGCTGCAGGGAGCTTCTTTCTGTTCAGTGCCTGGAGCACCTCCTGCCCTCCTTCTGCACTGACCTTGGTGCCTGCAGGGCTGCTTCTTTCACATTTTTCATTCCTCTCTCCCAGCTGCTGCTGTGCAGTGTTATTTCCCTTCCTTAAATCTGCTCTGCCAGAGCACATGGCTCAGCTCTGGCAGCAGTGGGTCCCTGTTGGAGAAGCTGGATCTGGCTTTGATCTGGCAGGGGACAGCTGCTGGGCTCTGCTCACAGAGGGTACCCATGCAGCCCATCGCCCCTGCCCGCCCCCAAGCTTTGCCACACAGACACAATACATCTGCTCTTCCACATCATCTGACTAAGGGTTACATCTCCATCTGAATGTCGGAGGGCAGCCAGAACTTCCCATCAATAACACCAAATAGAAGAAAACTTAAAAATTCTCCTCACAGTATTGTGATCCAAACGACATAACTAATTTGTAGATCTACAATATTAACAGCTAAGTCAGTCTGGCTGGGATGGAGTTAATTTTCATCACATGAATTTGTGTTGTTTCTGTGTTTGGGATTTGTCACAAGGTTGATAACCTGCCAGTACTTTAGATGTTGCTGTCCCAAATGCAGAGGCCCTGCTTTTCAGGAACTGGCTAAACATCTGCATGCTGATGGAAAGTAGTGAATGAATTCCTTATCTGCTTTGTTAGCATGCTTAGCTTCAAAGCAAAGCTGCTCAGCTGACTACCTCAAACCACAAGTCTTGTCCTTTTGCTTTTCTTTTTCTGTCCCCCATCCCTCTTGGGTAGTGAGATAGTGGCTGTGTGATGTCTAGCTGCTAGCCAGGGTCAAGTGACCAAAAGAGTGGAAATGTTTCAGACAGCTGTTAAAAGGAGCATCCTACTTGCTGAACCATGTTTCATACTACTATTCTACAGTGCAGCATCTTGTAGGAGTATGTTGAGTTTTGTCAAACTGCTCATCATAGTATTTCTTTGTTGCTGACCTGTCTGATTGCCAGAGTTGACAGAGTTCAGAGATGACAATCAACAGGAACTAGATATTGTTTATTTTACTGATAACGTTAAAGAGAATTTTTCATTGCAGATTACATCTGTCAAGACCTTAGCACTCAGTAACACTGGGTGACCACCAGAAGTGGTGGTTTCCTCTTGAAAAACAAAAGCATGTTAGATTCATACTTCACATCCCAGAATTCCTTTTGTTATTGCTGGACAACTTGCAATGGATTCTAAGAAAAATCAGAACACATAACTGAGCAGCAAGACACTTAAAGGTATCTGCCAAGAATGTGGGATGGCTAATTTGGTTGTCATGAAAAACATGACCAAATCAAACCTTAATATTTGGCCTCTCTTTGAGTGGGAATCTGACTGTCATAAACTAATATTTGTCATAACTAGACAAATTTAGGAGATCTCACCAGTCATGAAATTGATGTGTTTGTTGATGAAGTCATCTTTATGGATGTTACACAGTCAGTCCTGAAGACTCTGATGCAATGAAAGATGGACAGGTGTGAAGAAATTTGTTTCTTTTGTGCAGATATATGTACATTACGTCTCTATATTACACTAAGATTTTCCTTTGTGTTCAGCTGGACCTAAAGAATGCAAATTGTACACAGCTTCATAGCTGTCTGTTTTAAAGATTAAATACCACTGTATCAAGAAGTCATCTAAATAACAGCACAGGATTTGTTTCTGTCTATGCAAAATAAATACAGTAGGGACTTAAAAAGAGTAAATTGCTTTTGCAGTGAACAACAGTACAATAGTTTTTTTTTTCTTCTTAACATATCACAAGCTCAAAATCTCTCTGTTTTCCTGACAGTTATACAGAAAACTTATGCATCTGTAATTTGAGTAAACTGTCTTCTAATTAAACAATTTAGATTGAATATGCTAATGTAAAGGATCATAAAAAAAGAATAATTACAAAGGGACTTCAAGACGATAATTACAAACAGGGAATGTTGAATCCAAATAAAATTCTTATGTTCTTTAATTACTGAAAACCCATCCAAACCATGGACTGAGAATATCTTTATTTAAGCATTGTGCACGATGAACATCTCTTCAGACCCCTGAAAAATATTAATTTGATCATGTATTTGNCGTGAAATTTAAAGAAAAAAAAAAAAAAAAAAAAAAAAAAGAGATAGAGAGAGAAACCAGAAAGTACCAACAGCACTCCTTTTCTACAGGCCTTTTTATATAATGTGTAAACAGCATTTTTAGTCCCAACAGTAGGGTAGCTCATGCCTCAGCTGGCCTCATGCTCCTGCAGTTGTCAGAGAGGGAGTTCAGCTTCCTCAAAGAGACTCAACACAGCAGTACCAAAAAGATGCAAGCTACTAAGGAAGAAGAAACAAACCCAAAAACATTTACTTTAGCAAATAGATGCATGCATACATGTATAGAATACTCCTCTAATATCCCCTTTTCTACAGGTAGTGGCTTTGAGTAGCTGTCATACATTCTGCCTAAACATCTACTTGCCAAGCCAAGACATGCAAAGATTGTTGCTTGTTTCTCCACTATACTTCAATATCTAGATTTTGCAGGGGGTCCCATAGGTTAGTTGCACATTTTACAGTGTTTTTACAATTCCACCTCTCAGTGTAATTACCTCAATATCAATAATGCATTTCAATAATGCTGTCTTTCAGCTTTTGACCAAAACCCATGATTTGTAAAGTGCTGTGGTTCAATCAATACTAGTAAGGGTAATTTAGCAGGAGATATTACAGTGGAAATATCACATATATTGCATCCCATTTACATAAATATCTTCTGAAATTTTTATTTACAATGTCAAAACACATATTAGGCACCAGGAGAAGTGCTTCATAACCAGATTTCTTCCTTGATTTGTACTTGGTTTTGGCAACACAGCTCAAGTATTTAACAAATATTCTAGGAGAATTCAGCTCTGTCTTAAAAGGTTTGAAAATACTTGCTTAATTTCTCCAAAGAAATTTATAAGAAACATAGGAAAAATAATACTTGATACAGTATTTTTCCAAAGGGCAAAAGTAAAAAAAAAAAAAAAAAAAAAGAGAGAAAGAGAGAGAGAAATACTGTTTACTTTCATTTTTAGGTTGTTTCTATTCACCACTGTGAAGAAATGACCTTTCCTTTTTATTCCTTTGCTTCACATTTTAGATCACCCTGGAGCACAGCTGAACCAGAGGTACATTTCTGAGCAATTTCAACCTGAAAGAAACACAATGATCTGAGAAAGAAAACCTGAAAAATGTCTGCTCATCAGACCACTAGAATATTCAACCAAATATGGAAAGGTTACAAATCATCCAGGTTAAGGCCAACAGGAGCTGAAAAAAATCTAGTCATAGATGATCTCAGACTGTGAAGAAAAATAAAAATCACGTGAAAAGTTAAAAATTGAAATTTCCGATCACGTTTTGCATGCCTGCATATGATTTCATGATATTAAGAAAACATCTTTTTCTGGTAGAAACTAAAAGAGCAGAAATGAATATGTCATTAAGGGAATTTTGAATATCTGCAGAAGATCTGTTTCATTTTAAGGGAAAGTATCTTGATTAAGTACAGACTTCTTTTAGATTTCCTTTTACTGTTTCAATATATATATATTAGTTTCAACAAATACATTTCAAGTTTAAGGTGGAGATTTGGTTGTAGATTCTTGAGTTTGTGAAAGAATGTTATTGAAATTTAATAAGATTTGTGCAAACTTAGGGAAAACTTTCAAAGAAATAATAGGTCTGACTTGACTACTGAGAAGGGTATTCAGCCACTGAACTTGGGATATTTGGGATAAGTATCTTGTCCTGCTGTTGAAATCATTCAGTAGATCACTGCTCTAAAATCATTTAAATGAGACAATGCAAAAATGCAATAAATATCTACATTTCCTGATTTTGGACCAGAAAGTGTAGCCCATATTGCACTGCATACTCTAGTTTTGAAAAATCATAGTTACAAGTTCGTGCAAGCTTCAGTATGCGTGTACACAGCCACAAACACACTACATCTGTACTGCAGTCTTGAATAGGAGGAACAAAATTAGATACAACATTACAATCTGCAGAACTACAAATAACTTCACTGCAGGAAAAGAAGGTAGCCCAGGAAATTGCTTTCACAATTATTTCTCAGCTGTCATAACTTGTAGGACCTGAGATAACAGAGAGAGAACACACCAAGTACAACTGAGGAGATGATATGTAACCTTAGTCCTCAGGAAATAGACAATCTTCCGCAAGCTTAAATTCTCCAGTTCTATTTTACCTTATTTACTTCAGTTTGGTAGCTGTAAGACACAACATTTTCCCCCACAGAGATTCTTTTCCCTATCAACAAATGCAGGCCTATTGAAAATTGAGCCAATCTTTAAGGCAGTTGTGTTGTGATACAGTCCTATGTGAGCTGGTGAACAAAAGCTCAGGATGACTCAGATGTGCCTTCATTTGATGGCACCATACTGTTTTCACCTGCCCAATTATCCAGCACTCAAGGGGAAGACACTGCAGTTCCCTAATTGGTAGAATTTATGGCAACTTTTTTCCCTTTGAGGAAAGCTGCCCTGTGAGGCATTGACTGAAGCAGACTCTTTTAGAAGCAGAAGCAGTACAACTCAATATAGCCACGTCTCATCCTAATTTCGCAAACTGTAGATACAATCTTAATAGATTAGACAAATCTTCTTTCTAGGAGTTTTAATAGCTTATTAAAAAAAATATTTTCAGTAGACAGTTACTAACTTCAGCTACCAACGTGTTCTGTATTCCACGCACACAGCTTCTTCATGAATCCAGCTTGCCCCAACTGATGCAGCTGGACCTGAAAAGTTCTGTTTGCACTTTGTGAACTAAGATATTCTACTACAGTTTTCACAGAAAACTTCACAGAAACTGTTTCTGAAATATCAGGGAAAGTATGAAAGCTCATTCTTGCAAATTCAGGAAACAGTCAGTGCTGCAATTAATAGGCTAATAGTCTAGACCGTAAATTGTTTGAGTGTGAGGTCTTCCACCAAGGTTTATCCAACCATTGATACGTGCAAAAACTATAAGATTAAAGTGCTGTTGAAGAATACCTGAGACATGAGCCAACTGACTATAGCTGGATAAAGAACCAAGTCACACGCACATAAGTTCAGTTGACTGCAACTGCCAAGTTTTTTTGGAACTCAGTCCAGACAAATGAGTTCACTGGCACTAAAAATGTAAAGTAATACTGATTTTATATATAATATAAAACCAATGTGCTTGGTTTTCAGTGTGTAATTGAAGAATATACTTTTTGTTCAGGGAAATACCCATATGTATTTGACCATTTTTATAGATTGTGTTTTTCAATAGCAAATGTGAATCTAAGGTTCTTTTTGCCTTTTCCAAGGTCCAGCTGTCCCCAAATGACATCCAAATTTTCCTTCTAGGCGCTATGATTTAGTTACAGTTCAAAATGTTCTGGCTTGTACTGTATCTCCCTGGATCCCAAGCTAACCTTAGCTTGATACAAAACCAAGTAGTTTCACTTCCTGAGGAGCGTTTCCATTTTGCTGATTCTGCCAACTCAGCCAAACTGGCTTTTGCAAGAAAAGTCCTTCCAACTCTGCTGTCACTGACAGTGAGCACAAGCATGTTCCCTGGGTGTGTCTTTTCCTGCTGTTTCATTCAATGTGGTTTTACTCAGGTCTTCCAGCTGGAATCCAAGCACAGATCTTACAGCCTCTCCAAAGACGCCAGCATTCAGTAACAGACACATACATCTCAACTCTTTACATTCTGCTCCCCAAAACCTGTTCTTCAGCAAAGACCATGAATATCAATAGCAAAATATAAATTGCATAACCTGTGAAACTAGCCTTCATAACCTTGTCAGACTTTATGCAAAGAGTGTAGAGAAAGAGTTAAAATTGGTAGTGTGTGCTGAGTTAGACTGGAGAGACCTCCTGTTATCAAGGGGTGGCTCTGAGTGCTGATGGGGGTGGCTCCTGACTGAGCAGGCGGTATAATAGAGCTGTACCTCCTGTTCCATTGCGGGGATCCACAGCCTGCTCCGACTCAGTTCAGCTGTTATGTAGCAATTTCTTTAGGCCACCTGCTGCTTGTACTAATTTCATAGAAAGCAAAGTATTCAGAGGAGAGGTGGGGTACAAATACTATACTTCATTCTTTGTAGGAAAGGTTCTGAAACTAATACAATTATTAAAGTTAGACTGTATGCAGTACTCTTTTCTAGACATTAAGTACAATAAATGCAGTTTACAAACCATGAAGCTTAATGCACTACAAGCAATTAGTAAACATAATCCTCCAGGAAAGATTCCCTAAGTGTTCTTTCCTTCCTAATATTCCTTGAGCCTAGTGGCAAATCTGAGTCTCTCTCACCTCATGCTATCCTTCTACTTTCTCAGAAATGCGTGGATGGTTGATAATGACACTGGAGGAAATCTTGCTCCCAGATTAGCACTGCAGGAGTGCCTATCTGCAATGCAGATCCCTGCTGCTTTCAGTACATAATATCCACAAATGTCAGTAATCTTAGAGCACATACACACACAAAAAAAAACACCCTTTGCCAATAGTGCCATTTTTTTTTAATCTGTGGATCTCCACCATTTTAAAAGTCTTAGCCATCTAATCAGATCATGTGAATAGAAGCAAAAAATTTTTCATCATGTGCAGTGAGAGTGATGAGTACATAGCATAGAGATATCACAGCTCAGTTGTTGAGTGGTAGTTCATTAAAGCATGGTAACTCCTACACTTCTAGACACCTGCCCATGCCCAGAAAGTCAACAGACTCCTAGTTCTGCTCCTAGCTTTTCCCAAATTCTGCCACAAATTCTGACATTTAACTTGAGGCAGTTTATGTCATCTCCTCAGCTCTCTTTACCATTGCAGTCCCCAAGGCTTTACTGACCATACCTCTTTCAATCGCAAATGTATCACCGTAGAGGTGGGGCTAAGACTATGGGCTGCCTTTTAAAGACAGCACAACGAGCGTAAATCCATTTGGAGTTTGTAAGCTATGTAAACTATATGAATTTTTCTTTGTAAACTATATAATATATATATTATATATATATATATTTGTAAACTATAGATATTATGTGAACTATATATATATTTTTCTCTTTCTCTAGGAAAAGGGACAAAAAGATTAGAGGAAAATTCTAATTCTAATTCTAGCAGTAAAATCAATTACTCCTGAACTCCAGTTTTATGTGCTGTCCCTTCAGTAGTATGTCGTTATTTATTTCTGTTCTAAAGCATGGAAATAAAAGCAATAAATCTGTGCTGACTTTAGACTCATGTTCTTTGCCCAGCATTGTCTTCCTCATTCAAGGAGTCAAGCCAGGAAGAGCACAGGGGTATTTTTGCTTCCTAACTGCCAGGCAGGTCACCCACAGTATCTCAACAACATGGCAACATGCTCTCTTGCTGCCTTTTTCCATGAAGAAAACAAAAATTCTTATATTCACAAGTGCCACCAAGGTTTTCCTGCAGTTTCGTAGAATATGGCCAGAAGGGAACACCATGACCTTTTTTATTTTTGTTACAGACTGTGTAAAATAAATTACTGTATGAGCTGGAGCATGTCTGTCACAAACACGACCAACTCTGATGAAAAACCTGCCACAGTTAGGAAATCCACTGCCACTGTTAGTAAGCTGTCTCAATAGCTAATTGTCTTTGCTTAATACTTATGCCACAGAATGATAAAGTGGCAAACTTAAAAAGAAATACAAGAGTGCTGCTTACTTGATTAGCATGCTAAAAGCACGTCTGTTCTGAGACCCAAAATGCCTGAAGCTATTTCTTTTCATTTGCTTAAGCTCCGTCTTAAGGAAAGCTGTTAAAATAGTGGAAATACTTCTCTGTTGTGGGAAAGCAAAATCCAGTAATTTTGTCCCACAAATGGTGACCAGTACTGGGTGTGTAATAAGCCAATCTTCCACACAGAGACAGGATATTTATTTCATATTTGTGCAAAGATGGGTGCTAGATGGTAATTCCACAAAACTAACACACACTGTTACATTCAACTTGTCTTTGTACTACATCCCACAAGGTTAAGCAACATTTCGTACTGCTACACACGCTCTCTGAGTAAGGTTCTTCAGGACCGGGGCTTCCCTGCCTCAGGAGGTATGGTTTTCACATTATAATAAGCTAAGCTCACATAAAGGACGCTGCTTTAGAGGAATTTGCTGAGCTTTTGTAAAGAAATGTGGGTAATTGGCACTTACCTGGCTTCAAGGATGCTGAGCCCTTTGTTTCTGCTGAAGCCTTTCTGCTGTTCACTGTTTTCACAAATTATGTCATTCTGATCTGTACATTCTTATCTGCAGCTAGGCGACATTAACATAAGGAAGCTTCCTGGTAATGGTAACAGTTACAACTTTGGTACAAACTGACAAGCACGGCCATTTATCCTCCATTATTCAAGGCCATCCTTAAAGATCCCTTTACAGTGCAGTCTGTGAAGACGTGGTGGGGCCACAATAGGTGAGATCATGTTTCACCTGTCTTGTGAGACATGAGATGTGGCTGCTTCGTGCATGAACTGGGTGTGGGTCCCAGGCACTGCCAGGGGTCTCTGTGAGGCCAGGCCAGGGCTGCCCGGTGCTGGACATGCCTGGTTCCAGCCGGGTCCAAGGGCTCCAGCACAGGGCATGGCTACGCCCTGCAGACAAGATGGCAGTGCCTTGGGGAAAAGAAACTTTAGAAAAATCAGGAAAACATGAAAAGGCAGAGGAGGAAGAGGAAAAAAAAAAAAAAAAAGAAAAAGAGAGAGAGAGAGAGAGAAATAGTAGCAAAAACAGCAGGGGCAGAGAAGAAGGAGTAGGAGGAGGTGCTCTATGGAGGAGTACGATTTTCCCTGCAGCCTGTGAGGAGTGCCCTCGCTGGAGATTTATACTGAATGACTGCAGCCTGTGCATCACAGATCAAAATCCTGCCCAGTTACTGGAAGGACAAAACTAGGTGACGCAAGCTGCACCACAGGAGTCATAGCTGTCCTTAACCATTTCTAAGCTAATTTCAGCTTTTTAGGTTTAACTGTGCTTTGCAGCTAGGTGTGAACATCTTCCCTGGCTTCTCACTGACAGCTTTATAACTATCCCTTTTCTGATATTTCCTTAGCTGTGTTACCTGAGCAAAGGATGTCAGCACTCTTCCAGCTGGAGCTGCAGAAGAATGACCCAAGTTTTGCCACAGACAGACATCTGAGCAAGGAGGCAACATGCAGCAGCCTGGCCAGAGGCACCTGAGGCTCACAGAGAAGTGGCTTAGCTCATCCTGGCAGTATACAAGGTACTGGCATACCAGCTGGAAGTGGGTCAATTTACTGTGAGACAGAGATGTGTCCGACTGAATAGGAGGCCCCATTAACTTAATACGCTGTGAAGTTCACACCCTTCACACTAAAATATAGGAAACATATTATCTGGCCAGTTAATTCTCCTAAAAAGCTGCAGCGAGTAGAAGCAGATATTTTCAACACAAATAAATTAAGCTTGGTGTGAATTAACCCTTGACCCTAGCTCATGTATTTATTTACATGTACTGATTAGCTCATTTCGAAATAGATGGAAAAATGTATTAGGAATCCCTTTTTTCCCCGACTATCATATTTTCAAATTCCGTTAAGCATAATAATTAGATTGCAAATTGACATCAACAGAACAATGTAATGAAACAGACTTTTTATGTTTTTATTTCCAGAGATTTTTTCCCTTTCTTCCTCTTTACAATCAGTTTCTGAGATAATTGTGCCTCCCTTCACTGAAAATGATGACTGTAGTTACGTATTGCCCTGTAGAAAGTGAAACTGCATGCCTCAGTGAATTCTATCATCATTTCACCCCCTAATGAGAGAGATTGTTTGCAGGCAGATGAAATTAAATTGTAAGCTCTATTGACTTCAACAACAGGTGCCATTTGTGCAAACCCAAAGGGAACCATTGAATTGTCAAAAAGATTTAACTCTTCCCGACATGTGTGCATCAGATAATATCTTCTAGGTACCTGCACCACCATAGTTCTAGCATAGTTCTATACAATCTCATCTACAACATCAGTGGCAAAATGTCTGAAAAGAGCAGATTTAACTGCAAATGAAACACCTACGCTTCTGATTGCTGGGTTGTAACAGGTCTGCATAAACTGAGGAAGGAAGAGAGAAATTAAGCTGGAAAAATGGAATTTGGAAAGCTGTAAGGATTTCAGAAACTTTCCAGATTTTGTAAAAATTCTCAGTGCTTAAAACAAACTCATATCTGTACCTAGTAAATTTTAGTAGCGAATTGCATTTACAAATCCTCCACACTTCCCCCATACCTCCAGGCTATGAAAGGTTGCTAATTGCTTGATCTTCATTTGCAATTAAATCAAGATTATCACTGATAAGTGATGCAAAATAAATCCATACAGAAGCATGCCTTTGCCATTTTTTTAAAAGTGCAGCTCAGTTATGGTTTTACAGATTAAATTTGTATTATCTTAGTAACAGGTTTTGCTTGATTTTTGTTTGTTTGTTTTTCTCTTTTTTTTTTTTTCTTTTGTACATGAAAGTGCAAAACACTGACATTCTTAAATCTAAACAGCAAGAATGCCCAAATTCCAGTGTTAACCAAAATAAGAGCTGGTACTCTTTCAGTTACTTCTTTAATGCTGTTCCTTTTCCTGACATAAGAATTCTGTACTTGTCAGATAGAGAGTCAATCACTGCTATCTAGCAAGAGAATCCTCTCTGTTTCTGGATATAATTTGATATTTCAATGATGTGAAGAACAATTAAATACTTAAGCATTACATAACATCAAAAGTCACTTTTGAGATGAAAAATATGCAAATGATAATGTCTAATATGGCTATGGTAAAATTCTTTAATTTTGACTTGAAAGCAAAGAGATTTCAAGACAGCATGATATATTTGATCCAATGAAATAATCAAACCAACTTTGTATCACTTCGGTGGCAATTTATCTTCTCTGCCTGAAGCAGAAAGATATTCCTGCTGCAATAATGGATTTATGTAGTTTATCCCATATCTGTTTCTTTCAGTTTAAGTATTCAAAAATGTGGAGTCCTTTAGTGGGTAATAGCTCTGGGCATGTAACAGATAGGAGACTTCCAGGAGATGAAGGTTGGAACATTCCCTTCTTTAATATGGTTACAGGGCTACAAGTCAGCACTCTTGCATTGCTAACGGACCATCACATTCACTTCCTTATTATACACGTGAAAAAAGGGTAAGAAAGGCTTGGGGAACTAATGGCCTGCAATCACACCAGCAGCACAGACTGGTGTCTTCCTGGAGCAAGTCTAAATAGCCAGCCAGCAGAATCTCTGCATCTCCATCGCAGTCCCAGGTTTGCAGCAGCAGTGAAATGTATATGCGCGCTGCAGCTCTGTCTGTGAGTTCAGAACGGAGGGCTGAACACTGGGATCCTGACAAGCATGCACATTAGAAGCTTTGTCTGCTTCCTCCTGGGTGCAGCGTCCCCGCCACCTAAAGAGAGAGAATAGCAAGCAAGTTGTGCATTCACCTGGTGAGATAATGCCCATTTTATTCCAGTAAGAAGTAAAATGTGCTAATAACATCTTTGATATTTAATAATGTTGCTTTCATTTTGAACACATCATTGAACAGGTATTGAATACATTCATTTTAGTAATAGACTCAGAGCTGTGGAGCTTCTGTTCTAACAAACAAACAAACAAATAAATAAATGCAAACCGACACTTTTCTGTGTGGGCTGGGAGGTGGGGACTGTCATAACCCTCGATATTCTGTGTGTTAGTTAGCATTTCATGAGTTTTGTTCTTCTGTGTGTGTCTCTATATGTCTCTGAAAAGCTAATTTCATTTTCCTGTTCTTTTCTGCAGCTTTTTCAATTTTGAGATCAAGTTGCATATCACTCTTTGTCAGACTAGCTATTTAAAAATTAATGCTAAATCTTAAACATACTGCACGTTTTCCAACTTGTGTGAAATATGTTTGGTTTACATATTCTCTTACAAACAAAATTGTAACATTTTTTCTTATCACACAAATTATATTTTGTAATTATATTTCTCCAGGTTTTAGCAGAAAGAAGACACTGAAATTAAATCAAATTCCTTGTAAAAACTGCATGGAAATGTTCAGGATTTGCCATGGCTTTCTGTAACTTGCAAAGCACTATCATGACCATTGCAACATTTATCTCCAAAAATTTAATTCTTTGTACTGTTATGGAAAGTAACTCAATAGAAGTACTTGAGCAAAACTGGGCATAGCGCATTCAAAGCTGAAAATGACTATTAGGCTGAACATGCCAAAATGTATACTAAATTTCAGCTATGGATATTAAAGCGAATTATTTGGTCAGAGCATCTCAACCTACTTTCCTGAAGTAGCACCATGTTTATACTACAGTTGACATAAAAAAA
>VXAV01001972.1:118216-130068 GCA_013399715.1 Alectura lathami | reverse complement strand
ATTATATATCTATAAAAATATATCTTTTTTCTTGATTTCTACAGCAGACAGGCTCTTCCCTATTAAAAACAAACAAACATGACTAGAAAAAAAAAAAAAATCAAACAAAAACCCACAGTACTCAGTTGCCTTACCATCTTAGAAAGAGGCTCCTATTGAAGGATGCATTACATTACAGAATATACCTGAATAAAACTTCCACTATAATCACAGATCAAATATCTTATATTAATTTACTGCATTTCAGATGTGAAGACAAAGTAAAAATTAGAAATTGTGTTTAAATTACTGCTCTGTTTTTGCAAAAGTGACCATTTCTAGCTAAGCGTAATTCCTTATCTCCAAGGAAAATGCTAATGACATAATCACTATCAAATGGAATACGTTCTTAGCTTTTCATTAGTTCTCTGGGGAAACTGCTAAAAGACTTCCAGTTCAAAGACTGCACTGCTGATGAGTTACTAGTATCAGAGGTTGACCTGACAATACATGCATAGAAATATATTTTACATTCCAAGTCTGCTGCTTTAAATGTCAGCAAGAAAAATGATCTAAAATTTTTTTTCTGGCACTCTTTTCTTACTAAAATTCTTTTCTAGAATAGAAAAACATCCTTAGATAGATCTGTGGAAATTAATTTGGTCAAGGTTAATTTCAAGAAGTATGGTGATACATTACAAAGTAACGGGAAAATACATGTTTTTTTGTTTGTTTGTTTGTTTGTTTGTTTTCCTGGGGGTATATTCATAATAAGCTAAAGAAATTCATAAATAAAAATGTTTTCTTATTTAAATGTTATATAATCTTTCAGGAACATACTTTTCAATATAAAATGACAAAACAATCAGTTTTAATGCAGCTGAGAATGACTTTTTCACTATATACTGCCATAGAAATGTTAAAGTAGAACTAGCAGAATTTTCATGTAGTCTCCACTAATTTAGCAAGGGTTCCTGAGATATTTCTCTTCTGCTCTGGACTTTAACTCCACAACTGCACTTCAATGAATCATAAAATATTCAAACCAACCAACAAATTTAAATGAAAAAAAAAAAAAAAAGTAAGAACTTACTCTGCAACAAGACAGAAGAAAATCAGGTTCTGGAAATTAACATTAGCTTGCCACTGACACTATGCTAATATAGTTGGAGAAGAGAGCAGAGGGGAAGGGAAAGGATGGGACGGGATGGGATAGAATAGAATAGAATAGAATAGAATAGAATAGAATAGAATAGAATAGAATAGAATAGAATAGAATAGAATAGAATAGAATAGAATAGAATAGAATAGAATAGAATAGAATAGAATAGTTGGAAGTGACCTCTAAAGATTATCTGTGATCATCTAGTCAAACTGCCTGACCTCTTCAGGACTAATCAAAAGTTAAGTATGTTATTAGGGACATCAATCATCTCTCTAGGAAACCTGTTCCAATGCTTGACCATCTTCATGATAAAGAAACGTTTCCCAGTGCCCATCTGACCCTCACCTGGCAGCTTTGTGCCATTCCCTTTCTGCTCAGAGAGCTGCAAGGAGCAGTGAGATTGCCTCTTTGTTTCTTCCTCTCCAGACTGGGCAGCCTCCTTGTCCTCAGCCTCTCCTCACACGACATGCCTCCAGCTCTGCTACCAGCTTTGTTGACCTCTTCTGGACATATCTAAGTATGTTAATATTCTTTTTGTGTTATTGAGCCAAGAACTGCACATAAAGTGAGGCTACACCTCACCTAAATACAGTAGTAGAATCATCTTTTCTGGTCGTCTGTCTGTCCCGTGTTTAATGCACCTAAAATGCAATTTGCCTCTTGGCTGCCAGGGCACACTGCTGGTTCATGCTAAGCCTGCTGACACCAGTATCCTCAAGTTCCTTCCTGCTGAGCTACTCTCCAGCCAGTGTTCTCCCAGGCTGTGCTTGTGCCCAGCACTGCTTTGTCCCAGACGAAGAATCCAGCATTTTCCTTTGTCGAACTTCTTGCCACTGCTGTTGATTGCCCAATGCCCCAATCTATCTAGATTCTTCTTGCAAGGCCTCGTGCCCCTCCAAGCAGCCAACAGCACCTCCTAATTAATTATCATCACCAAATTTGCTAAAGTTGCATTCAACTCCTGCATGCAGACCATTGACAAAAGCGTTGTACAGGACTGCCCTTAGAGCCCTGGGGAACACGGCTGGTGACCATCCTCTAGTCAGATGTAGTTCCATTCACCACAACACTTTGAGCACTGCCATGAAGCCAGTTCAACACCCAGCATAGTGTGAACTTGTTCATCTCATTGTTGGACAATATGTCCAGAAGGATGCCATGAGGACCAGAGCTGTACAGAAGATAAGAATGTTTTCGGTCACCCATACCACCTGACCTGTCACACATTAAACACAGCTGGGGAAGGGAGCACCAGACAGAAAGGGAGAGATTCTAGTAAGGAAATTATACTGGCTGAGGGCTATATGCAAAACATAAAACAGAAAAGCCAGATAAAAGGAAATCTAGCAAAATGCAAAGCAGTGTTTCTGCCATAGGGAATACCACTTAATTCACTAGAGAAAATGGATTACATGGCCTGACAACGGTAAGGGGATGCCAGAGAGTGTTCTTTTAGCAGAACTAAGCTATAATTACTGTATTGTTATAATTTTCATTGGGCCAAAACTTGCAGCTTTCATGCAGGCAGCTCTAGTGTTAGTGCTAAGCAGTGTTTAGCAAGGGATTTAGGCCCCTGTCCTACATCGAACAAGCTGATTGTGTTTTATGTAGGCGAAAGCAAACTCTTGTGCTTCCTCATGTAAGCTATCATCAGACACATCCAATAAATAGCTGAAGTAATACTCTTTCACCACATAAATATTGTCTGAGTACAGATGAGTATGTCTCAGGCCTTTGTTTTAATTTAGTCCTTGACTGCTTTGTTACAAGTCTGGCTTGGGCAAAGAGAGAGAAGACAAGCCAGAGAAGTTCAAAACAGGTGATGATTCCTGTGACATAACTCAGTGCATCTGGTGAGACATACAAACCCTGTTTGTGACTTCTTACCAGAAACTGTAGTCATGTAGGGTGCTCTGCTGGCCCAGAGGTAACATCTGGGGAGACAGATTATCAGGGAGTGTAGCAATATGATAAAAGGTAATGGTTTAAAACTAAAAGCAGGGAGATTTAGCTTAGATACTAGGAAGAAATTCTTTACTCAGAAGGTGGTGAGGCACTGGCACATGTTGCCTTGAGGAGCTGTGGATGCCCCATCCCTGGAAGATGAGCAGGTTGGATGGGGCCCTGGGCAGCCTGATCCAGTGGGTTGGATGATCCAGCCCATGGCAGGAGGTTAGAACTAGATGGATGATCTTTAAGGTTCCTTCCAACCCAAGCCATTCTGTGATTCTACAATCCCTTTTTCACGAGTAAAAGTGTAGTTTATCACTAAGATCAGTTACTTTTGATCACGCAGAAATCACTTGTGCTAACATACGTGTTTTCCTCCAGGGCCTCTCTCAGTGGCTACTGTGTCCTTTTAAAGCACGTCATAAAATTAATAATTTGGATGGAAAGTGATTAACCTCTTTGGACTTCCAGCTGGTTTCTCTTTCCTTTTAAAACTCTGCTAATTGACATAGATTTCCTCACTACTGTTCTAGCAGCTAATTTCATGGGTATTTACAATGACAGTGTTTACAATGTTTTCTATTTATTTTTCATAAAATACCTACATAGTTACATAGCTTTCGTGGACGTGCAACTGGGCAAAGTACCGAAACTTGTTCATGATACACTCTAATCATGTGCTTATGGGCAGAAATTGCACTCTATGTGCGCACGTACAGCACTTTGTAGATCGTATCCCCAGCTGCGGAAGCACAAATACCAGGTGAGTTTTCCAGAGACACAGACTTTGGCTGTTGGAAAATCATATGGTGCTCTATTCAGGCATTCATCATTTTTTTAGGGACAAAGACCTTGGAGGGCTCAATGGTTAATTTAAATCACTCTTCTTCCTTAGTGTTTCAAAAGGCTGGGAAAGAACTCTGTACACAGATGTGTCTTAGTCCTAATAATTCTCTAAGCAATGGTGATAATTGTATCATTGTCTGAGTGGTATGCTATAGCTAGTTCTTTCTGCAAAGGTTTACGTTTAGTTAAAGGAACTCTGTCATGTAGCCTCAGCCTGTCTTTACCAGGGCAGAAAAGAGCTCTTGAAAAATTTTATTTATATAACTGCCAACGTACCTTCTATCAGTTCTGCTGTTTTTAAGATTTATTTAATGAATCTGTTTATGTGACATCACATTCACTAATCTTTCAAAGCAGAGAAAACAGAGGATATCTGGCAATTTGCCTAAAATCACACAGGATTGTGGTGTGAAAGTTGTGAGCTCTTGCTACAATGTACTGGGCCATGCTCTTGTGTTTTAGCTGTGGGTGACAATGGTGAATGTAAGACTATCACAAAACTTACATTCTTTGCTTTTAGCTTAAAGCAGTACTTGCCACTGTACCTGTACCCATGTCATTATTTAGTAGTGTTGAAATATGCAGCACAGCCAACATTCCTTTCTTTAGCTGGGACAGCACTGCTCCCTGTCTTCTACCATACAGGCATTGCACATGAACAAGTGAGGCAGAACATACTCAGGCTGTCAGCTAGGTCTTAAGAAGACAGGTAAACAAAAATTCACAGAGAGCACAGAGACACAAGAGTGACAAGGCATCTTCCAGGTAACAGTAGGGCAATATAGGAACAGACTAGTCAGCTGTTTGGCACTGTTCCTAGTCAGCCCCTTCAGAACTCCAGAAATGACACAAATTCATAGAGGAAGCACTCTGGGGAAAAGCCCTGTTCTCAGGGAACAGAGCTCTTGAAGTCCATAACTGACTGCTTAGATCACTAGCTCTTGTCTCACCTGTGAGAGTTCCTGCCCAGCTGTTTATAAATACTGAAATTCACTTCTAGCTTTATTTCAGGTATCTCCTTTGCTTTCAGAATTCATATCCTCTCCACTTTTGAATGCATATTCTCAGTTACAAAGACATCCTATCAAATAGACCTAATCACTACACAAATTGTAGGAAAGAGCTTTTAAATGATTCTCTGTAGTGCATGATACAGCAGGAAGAAGAGGGGAGAAGCACTGTATCCCCAAAGAATGCTGAACTGTTGCCCTTTGCTTGCAGGGACTGGGATGCCAGTTTTGTCAAAATAAACCTATGCATCTCATTCTACAGCCAGAGCTTTGTATATAGCTTAGGTTCCACTAATAATTTCAGTGAAAATCTGATTTCTATTGCCATTCCCAAGTCAGATTTTTTGGCCTGCTCATCATTGAAGTAAAGATATTTTTTGCATAAATGATATCTTAAAAATGCTTAATCATGAAGAATCCTAAAAATCCGCTGCTTCTTGTTATTTCAATAAAACAATAAAGCCAAATATGTTGCTATCCAGTGCACACTGGTCATTTATTCATTTCTAGTGCATATGATTTTCCATTTGGAATCACGTGGTTTCCCTAAAAGTAAAATGTGTTACTTTTGTAGTTTTTGCAGCTGCAAAGCTTATCATTGTTTACATTCTAGATGCTATTGACAAGGATGTTTCAGTCATGCAGAGAACTTGTGAGGCATGTCAATAACTAGATATTTGGACGAACTGCTTAGCAAGGAACTTCCTGTCAGCACATGGGCACTAGCTCAGTCAGATACACCTACTAAACGAACACACATTAGATAAGGTTCTTTTTGCATTCCAAAGCGATATATAGAACTAGAGACATTGAGCTGGTTCCCTTAGCATCTTAGCTCCACACTACTGACAAGGGACGACAGAAAAATTCTCCTTTTTCTACTTCCATGCTTGAAGTGAGATCATAAAGTTTAGTTGTCATTCCTCTGCGTTTTGGCAAAGAAGGAATTATCAGGAGGGAGAGTTTGGTATGGGAGCTACAAAAGTGACAGGCAAATAACAGAATGTCTCCAGCCATTTTGGGAAGACTTACTACCTGAAATGACAAAGAGGCATTCAGAACTGATATCTCACTGCTGTTTCCTCCTACCCATCATGGCCAATAGGAAAAGGGAAAAAAATATACCTTGTTTTTTGCACCTTTCTTTTTCCAGCATAAGAAATAAATAATTCCCTGTTCCTGCCTTCATTCATTTAATAGGGCTGTATCAGGACTGGACAGCAGTAACAGCTTTGTTACTCATGCCCACTGCCTATGTACACAGAGAAACGTCGAGGCACGTGGATTGCAGTGGACTACTTTTAGACAAGGAAACTTTCCAAAGATAATTTTGTTCCATTACATTGTTCCTTGAGCCTTTTCTCCTCAATAATGCAGCATGACATTGCCATCAACTGCTAGCACTGTGTCAAAAAATGCCCTTTGGGAATGCAGTGCCTTGTCTCCATTCTTTCTTGCTTTAACTCCAGTGCATCCTAGAGAGTCATTACAGTGATTCTTCTCCACAGTTGCTCTAGTGACTAGAACTGTAAGAAATAGATAAGGAAGCTTCAAACATGATGTACCTCCTCCTGGGAAAATACTGGCATTTGCTGTATACCTCATTTTGCAAACTTACCCTAGCACAGAAACTGAAACACATACAAATGCAAACATTTTTTCCTGATGACCAATCTGAATTAAATAAATAAATATTTATGTATGTATTTAAAAACTCATAACATGCAATTGCTGTTCCCTCTATGCACAGGAGGATCACATCCTTGGAAGAATAAAGCTTCTTGAGTTGATGCAGTAATTGGCATCAAGAACAGCTATTCCTATAGGCAACCTGCCAGTAATTTGCTGGTACATTTCACAGCCATTTGCTTATATCAGAAGAAATTTGAGCCTCAGGCATCCTGGGTTCTGCAGAGGACTGTGACCAAATCTCTTTTTTGGAATTTCATCCCCCTCTTTCTTCCCCTCCCAGCTCCATTAATTCTCCCAGTCTACTCTGAATTCTTTACTTTTTTTTTTTTTTTTTTCCCCTCAAGGCAGATTTTTGTGTTTTGTTTGTCCTGCTTTTTCATACTACTGCAGCAACATTTGCAGGGTAACAGATAGAGTAACAGAGAGCGTATCTGTCCTTCATTTAAGTAACTAGTGGGCGACAAGAAAAAGCCCTCCAGTTTGCAGCCCTAGCAAGGAGGCTCCTGAGCTGATGGTGGTGGCAATGTGTACATTGCATCTTCTCTCACAGCAGAAGGGCACTGGGGTGAGACACACACAGTGGGTGCTCCCACATCAGAGCAACACACACACAGAGCAGTTTATCACTCAGTCAAATGGCCCCATTCAAGAAAGGAAGGTGGAAGATTTTTTCTTCCATAATACCCCATTTCCAAAAAACCAAACAGCTTAGAGTTCCCTTACTTTTTTCAGGCACAAACTGACATACAAAAATTTCAACTTTGAGCTATCAACATTGTCAAAGTTATTGGTAATCATAGAATCATAGAATGCCTTGGGTTGGAAGGGACTTCAAAGATCATCTAGTTCCAACCCCCCTGCTGTGGACAAGGCTGCCAGCCACTAGCTCACTGGATCAAACTGCCCAGGAACCCATCCAGCCTGGCCTTGAACACAGCCAGGGATGGGGCATCCACAACTTCTCTGGGCAGCCTGTGCCAGTGCCTCACCACTCCCTCAGGGAAGAATTTCTTCCTGATGTCCAACCTAAACCTCCTCTCTTTCAGATTCAGCCTATTCCCCTTGTCCTAGCATTATCCACCTGTGTAAAAAGTCGGTCCCCCTCCTGCCTGTAAGCTCCTTTCAAGTATTGGAATGCCGCAATGAGGTCTGCCCAGAGCCTTCTCTTTTCCAAGCTCAGCAATCCCAACTCCCTCAGCCTTTCCTCACAGGAGAGGTGCTCCAGCCCTCTGATCATTTTGGTGGCCCTCCTCTGGACCCGCTCCAACAGCTCCACATCTCTTCTGTCCTGGGGGCCCCAGGCCTGGACACAGTACTCCAGGTGAGGCCTTCCAAGGGCAGAGTAGAGGGGGACGATCACCTCCCTCTCCCTGCTGGCCACCCTTCTCTTGATGCAGCCCAGGATGCCATTGGCCTTCGTGCCTGCAAGAGCACACTGCCGGCTCATGGCCAGCTTTTTGTTGATCACAACGCCCAAGACCTTCTCTGCAGGGCTGCTCTCAAGGAGTTCTTCTCCCAGTCTGTACACACACCTGGGATTGCCCCGACCCAAGTGCAACACCTTGCACTTGACCTTGTTGAACCTCATGAGGTTCTCGTGGGCCCACTTTTCCAGCCTGTCCAGGTCCCTCTGGATGGCATCCTTTCCCTCTGTTGTATCAACTGCACCACTCAGCTTGGTGTCATCAGCAAACTTGCTGAGGGTGCACTCGATCCCACAGTCTAAGTTGTTGATAACCAAAGAAAAGCTCTTACAGAATAAAGTTTTGGCAGCTACCAGCTCTGCCTACAAATCTAGATATAGGAAATGCATTAAATTGTTGAGAATAATGTTTCAGCAGCATGGCTGTGGGACAGTTCAGTTAGACAGTAACTGTGAAGCCATAACCAAGTAGGAAGTATATGCAACAGCTCAGATAACTCCAATAAAACTTTTATGCTCTACCATATCATCATTCATCTTATTTTCAAAGATATGTCAGAGAAAACTCCTATCTAAGGTGTTAGAAATTCAAGACTAGATGCCTCAGAGATGGCTTTTGAAGTTCAAAGGTGTGTGATAAATTTATCAGATGGTTCTGCTATTTTTAAAAAAGATGGATATGACTTCTCTGCATGTGCATACAAAAGGTTCCTTTTGCACATCATACATAAGCTTTCCCTCCTGCTAGTATGCTACTGGACACTGGCATGAAATACTTCAGTTCTTTAACGAGAAATAAAAATACTGCTACCATATTTACAGACTGAGAAGAGTTATTTCTTATATCCAAGTGAAATTATCATTTTGCCATCATCTATTATCAAAGTTAACAGTTGGGATTGTGCCACTAAATAGAGATGCCTAAATCAAGAAGAACAGGTAGCAAATAAAACTATTTGTTATTCAGCTGGATGATCATTCAAGCAGTATTTAGCTTATCAGTAATTTTTTCTATTGTGCCTAGTACGCTGGCGAACATCTTACAAAATCAGAAAGGGTGGATCTGCATAAATAGAGGCAGTTTTTATCCCTCTGTATTTTAACTATCAGGGTATAATATTATATGCTACAAAAATTTGCTGTTCACTTACATCACAGCTGGAAAGTGTAAATAAGCTTCAAAGCAAATGCATTTTGCAGGAATTTATCTATTTCTTCTTTTAATTGAAATTTTTTAAGCACTGTAGCACAACACTATATTTTGCAGCTTCTATTAAGCACCAACAAAATTGCTTTGCTGTAGTAATACAAGAGTAAATAGGATTCAAGAGAAGTAATCAAATTTTTATCTAATTCTAGTAATGCGATTTTATCACACCTTAGCTATAGCTGTGGAAATCCTAGTCACAGTGGTAAAATATTCTGCTTCACAAGCCAGAATAAATTCAAGTATTTCAGACTCTTTGTTGATATTTTTGGTATTTTGATATTTTTGAGATTAATGTGAATATAGTGGAAAAAAAAAAGTACCCTGGCCTGTCAAACCAGTACTTTGTGTGTCTGTACTCGAACACTCATACCCTTCAGGATTTTTGTATACACAAAACAATTACTTTGTTACTGTAGGAATAAGGTAATAGAAAGAGAGTTGTTCCTCTTTGTCCTGAGCAAGAGCTCTCTCTTGCTAGAGGTATTCAATTTCTTTTTATCCTAGGAAAATCACCATGATTCAGTTAGCCTGTCTTTAAAAGTAGCACTTCACTTCTCCTGCTGTACCTCATAGACCACTGTAAATGAATGGTGATGAACACTGACTGATGCTTTTTCATCAGAAAAGACATTTCTAGACATAAAATCAGGGCAAAAATACCAATGAAAGGTTTTACTGGAGTGAGAACCTGGCTATTCAGAACGGGCTATACTGACAACAAAAGACTATTTTAGTGTTCACGTACCAGATACAGAGCGGCAAACTTGTTCCCCAGTCATGGCACACCAACTATTGCACATGCATCACATACCTTCATGCCTTCTCACATACCTATAAGGTCCGTATTAATAATGACGCGGAACTGAAAAACACATGAAGTTTCAGGAGGTGAAAAGTGATAGGAAGATTTTCCTAGGCTGCTTGCCTAGTAAATACAGTTTTGCAAGTACTGCAAGGTTTTGAGACAGGAGGCATGAAACTGCAATAGCAGTAACTATGCTTTATATTTTCATAGCACTCTGCATCTTGTACTTAACAAAGTACAAAGCCTCCCAAAACCTCATCAGTATCATTATCTCAGCTTCACAGATAAGGAGACATAAATAGGAAAATCAATGCCAACAAGAAATTCTTCACTGAGAGAGTGGTGAGGCGCTGGAACAGGCTGCCCAGAGAAGTTGTGGATGCCCCATCCCTGGCTGTGTTCAAGGCCAGGCTGGATGGGCTCCTGGGCAGTTTGATCTAGTGAGCTAGTGGCTGGCAGCCCTGTCCACAGCAGGGGGGTTGGAACTAGATGATCTCTGAGGTCCCTTCCAACCCAAGCCATTCTGTGATTCTATGATTCTATGATTTTTGCACTTAATAGCAAATTTAGCCCCAAATTTCGTATTTCAGGAAATAAAGAGATCTAGTTATACAGAGATCCTCAAGAGGCAAAGTTAAGTGTCTTAAAAAAATAAAACAAAATCTCCTTCATATTCTTTTGATTAAATCTAATATTCCTCCTTACTTAAAGCAAAGGATTTTTATTACAAGGCACCATGGGAAATGAACTTTATTTTCCAAACTGAAGAGTTACTTTCCATCCCAACCTCCTACAACACTACTATTATTTTAATTGTCAAAACTCTATTTCCCCACTACTGAAAACCAAGGAAGTTTAGTGCTTCATAGGGAATTACTTTATCTTCTCTTCAAATTTCAGAACTTATTTAAATGAACAAAATTACATTCCAGACTTGCTTTTTCCAGAGTGAGAAGAGAAGGACAGGTATTTTATATCATCTTACGAAGTTCAGAAATTACTCAGAAGCCTTCCAAAACTTCCAAAATAAAGAATTTTGCTGAAAGGTGGAAAGGTGGAAGTGGAGACAAGTAAACTCCTTTTTTTTTTTTTTTCTTTCATGAGCATTTAAAAATTTTTTTGCAGCCCTTTTATTACCAGATCTCAAGGAACTTGAAGAGGAAGATGCTAGATCCACTTTGTGGGGATTGGGTAACTTAATTATGACTAATAGGTCATGAGATACAATCAAAGTACATTGAGTTCTAGCCTCCGTAGGACCCCATAGCTCATTTATTTAATTATGAAATACATTTATATGTACTTAACCAATTAACAATGTAATTTTTTTTTGAACCTTCAGGATGGATCATAAAATCATTCTTATCCTAGAACAGTATTATGAAGCTTAGCATCAGTAGGTTAATATTGATGTTTGTATTATATTACATATTGTAACTTATTGGTCACCAGCTGTATTTAAATCCTGAAGGCAGCAGCAATGTTTTATTTTGCTATTGCATTTTATTTTACTTTTCTTTTACAACTCTAAAAAAACGCTCTGATATTCTGAAATGCCAGACAGTATTCACTGAAACTCACTACTTCTAGAGAAAGTATGTCAATAAGAAATAGATTACAATTGTCACAGCTAAGCAATTTCTTAGACTAAAGGGATTCTGAGTGATTTCATGGTACAATAAAAGATAGTTAACGTAACAAAGAAAAATTAAATTGTCAATTGAGATGTCACACTGTAGATGAAAAGATTTCACTGTCCACTCATTAAAAAA
>VXAV01001972.1:69381-79525 GCA_013399715.1 Alectura lathami | reverse complement strand
TTTTGCCCCTAAAGTGAAAAAATATTCTGTCACAAATGGATTTCATAATCATGGAACAGCTCTTTAATATTAATAGATTGCAAATATATAAAATAAATGGATTTGAAAGAACTCTGAGAAAACTAGATGAGAGCATTTTGCTGAAGACTGACCACTGATAGCTTTCACAATTATTTTTATGCATCCTTACATAAACAATTTAATATTACTTCCCTCAAATAGAATAATATTTACCAAAAAAAAATTTCTAGTCCTAACAGGATCATGAATTAAACACAGTAAAGCTGCTTTCTGAAGCAAGGATTTATGAAAGTAAGTGCAATATGATGGTTGTGGCCAAAAATTGGGGATGGACAATTTGGAGTATTGATTTCTCTCCAAAATGTTTCTATACCTTGGCAAGAAGAATGATTTATGCTAAGAAGCTCACTATAGTAAAGCATTAAACTCTACAAAAGGAAGCTATTTTGAGAGAACCTCTAAAATTATCTACACTAAATTTCTGAATATTACTAAAAATGAACCTATAAGATCTCCTTTCCTACTGCTGCATGTGTTTATTAACGACTAGTACATAACTGAATGTTATACTCTCATCCTCCTTCATATATGTGGCATTTTTAGCCATTTAGGTATCACTGAATATAAACACTAGGAGACACCACTGTAAAAGTAGGGAATTTAATTAAAATGGCTAATTTTTTCTTTCTGTAAGATTTTATGACTTCAGCATTTCATAATGAATCTGTTTTGCTTCAGAAATCATCTGCCTACAGAAGCAATATTGCTGTTGTGTATGATCACACTCCACACATAAAATGTTGGTCCTTCTGTAACCAAAAGTAAAGTACCCATCGATTTTAACAGAGCAAAGATTTCACAGAGAATAATAAGAGAAGGAACTTCACCACCTTATCAGTGGTTGCAACTTAAGATATGCAATACAAAATGCACAGTGAAATTAATCTTTTCTTTCTCTAGTTCAAAGCAAAACATGGATTAGACCCAAGCAAAAACTGAAGTCTAGTCATACTGCAAGGGTAGGTTACGAGATACTGGCATAAAGATTTGTTAAAGATGCACAATACAATCAGAAGATACAAACTATGAAGACATTTGACACATTATCTGCAGATGAGTGAGCACGTTTTCTGAACAACCATCTTTCAGAATACAAAGTCAGCACTTAATTTTAGCTGAGAGCATAGGGTGTTTCTATGGAAACAAGCTCATTACTTTTTTCTTTTTATGTTTCCTTTTATTCCTGATTAATCTAAACCATGCTGAATACTTCAGCTACAAAACTGACAGAGCTTAGAATCAGAATGTGTAAAGAAATAGTTTCTTAGATAATTCATCATCTATTCCACTTCTTTGTCAACACTTTCACACAATTACATAAAACCAGGGAAGATGTTAGATAAAGTGTCAAGAGACTATTTCGCATCTTTCTTGTATTTCAAACATAACAA
Organism: Alectura lathami; assembly: GCA_013399715.1. Taxonomy (NCBI): domain Eukaryota; kingdom Metazoa; phylum Chordata; class Aves; order Galliformes; family Megapodiidae; genus Alectura; species Alectura lathami. The sequence continues at coordinate 78,053 of VXAV01001972.1, read as the reverse complement.
CCAGTACCTTATGGAAAAGAACAAAACAATGATTGAAGGAAATTATATTTAATTTCCTGCTATTCAGCATGTCAATAGCATAGGGGTATGGCAAAGCAAAGGTAGTAAATATCACCTAAATATATGTGAAATTCTTTTAATTATACTTTCCAGAAGAGAACTAAACATAACACTCATGTATCAACAACAATTATTTTCTAATGCCCTTGAAATAATGTAGACTTAAGTCCACTCTGAATGAGTGAACTTGCCAGTAATGACTTTCAAATTATGTTGTTTAATTTTGAATGAAACACGGAAAGTACTTGAAATTACACCAAATATGCATGTTGCTTTAATACCAAGTTTTAAGAACTGATAAAATACTATCTGGACTTATCAAAAGTATGAATAGATACAGTATACATCTACTATACATCTACTGTTTCAATGAAACTGCTAAAGTACCAATAGTATCATATTTCTTCACAAAAAAAAAAAGACAAACATACAGTGTAGAATTAACACAAACAAACAAAGAAAGAAACAAAAATTTGATTCATCTACAATTTAAAATATATGTTAAATGAAAAAAATATAAGNTACCAATAGTATCATATTTCTTCACAAAAAAAAAAAGACAAACATACAGTGTAGAATTAACACAAACAAACAAATAAATAAACAAAAAAAGGTCTATGTAATCTCCTTAACTGATAAAATGTGAGTTTTGTGAGACCTTGTTAGAGCTCCAGCTGTTGCCTGCACAGCACTACTCACAACCACCACAATACCTGTGACTACGCCATATTTAAGGAAGTAAATTTCTTTGTATTTATTTCCAGGATTCTATTTCAGATTAAGATCTCTGCAAAAAGGTGTTTCCTTCCCAGGCTGAACTGGTTATTTCTTCAGCCTTTTGACATATGTCCTGTGCTCCAGCCTGGACCATCTCAGTGGGCTACCATTGGACTTACTCCAGAATGTCAGTATCTTTCTAGCAAGGGGGACCACTGAAATTCTAGAAGCACCAAATGAAAGGGAAGAATGGACCAGCCACCTAGGGCTGCCAGCTACAGTGTTGCAATTCAAGCCAGGATGGCACTTGGCCTTCTCTGCTGCAAGGGCACCCACCTTCAATGTCTCACCCACCATGATCCACAAATCTAGCACATTCTACCTTCCCCCACGCAGGATCATTACCAACAGGATAAATTCTAGTGACAAGCATTATATTAGGCAGGCTTCAAAAGAGAAGACAGAGCATAACTACACAAAGCAGGGAGTTATAAAGACATGTAGGACTTGCTACCTCAGAGAAGTCTTAAAGAGACAATGAGTAAATTACTTTAAGAGATTGCATAGCCATTTCAGGCTCCACCCCTTCATGAGCTGTCATTTAATGCAATGCACTGCTCTGGAAAGTCACATCATTTATAGTCAGCACAGAGAAGATCACTGTTTCTGCATGGTTTAATTTTACATATGAATACATACAAGCGCACAGAGAATTTAACATTTTAATAAGAGAGCAGTTAAAATTAGAACACTGGGATGTGTCACTGGAAGGACTATATTCTTAGGAATACCCTGCAAGCAATTTTCTGAAATGAAAAATTGCAAAGAAATTCTCTTCTATAATGAATTGTCCCTCCTTCTGAGGAGAGTTAGTCTATAAGCTGATGCCAATAAACTAAAAGGATACTTTCTTTGTTTTGTATAAAACAGAATACACTAAAGAGACAATCCTATAGAATTTAAAATACGCATGTTCAAATGTTCAGAAACGAGAATCTTGTCAAGCTCAAACAGAAACCTCTGATGACAATACAAGTACACATATCAAAATTTCATCTACCTACCAGGATGACAGTAACATGCTGTTTTGTGTCTTAAAAGATTAGAAAATGGAAGTGGACTTCAGTACATGTCCTCTGGGCAAGAAGGGGTCACAGCAAATTATGTAGGTGAATGCACTTTGCCTCTGGGAAGAAAAATATTATGCTTTTGAAGCACACTGAATGAGGACACAGCTGCTTGTCAAGTTCTTCTCTGTTGAAGAGAAGCTATTGTGGACAGAATACACTATTAGAAAAGAGGGATAAGTACAGCAGTTTAGTAAGGTTATGCACTGTCTAGGAACCATGTGGTACCACGTGGTACCCCTACAGGAACATCAACAAGTGAGCCATCCTATTTCCAGGTAGTAACTATAACATACAAAAAAATGAATACATCAAAACTGGGGGGAAAGGACTATTCCAGGGTGGAGATAGTTGCAAGCTTTTGAGTGATTATTTTTGAATTTTGGGAAGTGGTCAAGGCAAACAGAATTTAAACGCACTCAGCATCATGGTCTCACACACAATTTTTTTTTTTTTTTTCAGTTCTGCAAATCTTGGGGGACTGTTTAGCTTTCAAAGAAAAGATTGTTCGTGAAACCTTCTGCCATCAGCTAAAATCTAGTTTTCAGCAAAACTGATTTTCAGCAAAACCTCACTAGAAAACAGTGTCATTTGTGAAGAGCCGAAAGTGATAAGACAGTACAGAAAAGTTATCTTTAAAGATATATTAAAACACATTAAGTTCAAGAAGTTAAAAAAATTCCACAATCTAAAATGAATCAGCTTGTGTACCTCAGAAACAGTAAGTTCTTTCTAAATGTTTCCCTCACTTCTAGCTCATGCATTAATTTCACTGAGTAAATATTTAGAATAATCTGACCGCACTGCAGAACAGGGTAAGGAGAATCTTGTAGCTTATAGTCATAACAAAAATTTGCAAAACAATTACTCTCTCCTAAAATTAAACATATTAACTATTAATATACTTAATGGTTGAAATATATCTTGGCAAAAATGCAGAACCAAAAACTGAAATTATGTTTAAAACATGTTGGTTTTTTCTCCATCTTTTGTTTCCTCCCATTGTCTTCCCATAACAGATAAAAAATAAAAGGACAATATGATGATTTTACTTTGATCAGGTAGAAAAATGACCTTCTGCATAAAAAAATCTCATCAAGTATCATCTTTCTTGCATAAACCCAAAAGTATGTGGATGTCAGCACAGCTGAAAAGAGTTTCAAGTTTGCCATGGAAACAACATTCTTATTTCAAAATAATACAACTGCTCGATGTGGACTATTGGCATGAAAGCTCCCAATCCAAGCTCATTGACAGCTTGTGGAGTGGACAGATGAGGCATGGAAAATATTTTAAATTAGTTCATTTATCTTGCTGAGACATGGGAAGGGACTGAGAATTTTTCATGTTTATAGGTAAAAAAAAAAGCAAAGAAATAGAAAAAAGAAAGGTGTAAAGGAGAGAGAGTAAGGCACATAAAAAAGCACGGAGAAAATGAAGGAAAAGGGGGAAATCAGAGTAGAAGGAATGGGGGGGAAGGGACAAGAAGACAATAGAGGTAAAAGGAAGTGGGGAAAGGCAAAACCCATGGCAGTTTTTTTATCTATTGATAAGCTAAATTAAGCTAAATTTCACACATAATGCACTTTGTGTCCATTAGAAAACATTTTTATGTAGGCTTTTAAGAAAAAAAAAAAGGTCTAATGTTAGCTAAACTAACAAATGTTTTTAACTGTTTCTGCTTTTATCTTCACAGTTTTTGGAAAATATGATTTTTTTGTTGCTGCATTAAATGCACACAGATTTAAACTGTCCCAAGGACTCAGATCATATGCATTTTTCATATGTGAAGCATAATTTCCATCACACATTTCAGAAATTATGCCATACACACTGAAGATAAAGAACACAATTGATCAAATATCTAGTTATTTCAGAGTGTCTTATTTGCCATGAACGTTACTACAGCCCAAGACAAAGAAAAGGAGATGGCCAAAGGACAGAATAATGTACTGAAAGTCAGAAGATTAATTTTGTTCTTGAGTTTGTCTTGGTTCTAATGATACAATTTTGACAGACTCATATAAGGATAGGTTTCCTCCACTTTCACAATCTGCTTTGAACTTAGATCGTTCTATAGCTGTATCTACAAAAACTGTTTAGTATTGTTAAAAATCACATGTAGATTTAAAACATCTTACATGTAATGTCAGATTTACAAAACAAGTTCACACTGCAAACTTTACACAAACTATGGCATGTACAGAAATTTACACAAGAATGCAGGCTGGAATAGATAGCTTTTATATTGGAATTATGAGCAAACATTACAAAGGTCTGTAATTACTGATTCTACCTTATCAGTTCTAATTGAAAATAAATGGAGGCTTTGAATCTTGTCTACTTACTGCAATGTAAGATATTATTCTAGAAGCCCATGGAAAAGTGAAACAATGCAGTTCAAACAGAACCTGAATAATAATGTGTATGTCTTAGTTACTCGCAACAGAACTATACACTATATTTGAAGCAAATTACCACCTACGAATAATAGACAGTTAAGTTTTGTACAGCTGTTTTCTGCATTCAGCTAAGATTTTGCTTAATATCAAAATACATATATATATAATTTTTTATATTTTTAGTTGCATATAATCATAGAGTGGCCTGGGTTGAAAAGGACCTTAAGAGATCATGTGGTTTCAACCCCCCTGTTCTGGACATGGTTGCCAGCCTCTAGATCAGGCTGCCCTGGGCCCCATCCAACCTGGCCTTGAACGCCTCCAGGGATGGGGCATCCACAGCTTCTCTGCGCAGCCTGTGCCAGTGCCTCACCATCCTCTGAGTGAAAAACTTCCTCCTAACATCTAACCTAAATCTCCCCTCTCTTAGTTTAAAACTATTCATCCTTTTCCCGTCACTATTGACCCATGTAAAAAGTCACTCTTCCTCCTGTTTATAAGCTCCAATCAAGTATTAGAAGGCTGCAGTGAGGTCCCCCCCGGAGCCTTCTCTTGTCCAAGATGAACAAGCCCAGTTCCCTCAATCTTTCTTCATAGCAGAGGTGCTCCAGCCCTCTGATCATCTTCATGGCTAAGATTTATTCATTATGTCTTCCTCTTTGACCAGCTTTTCAGGCACAGTGATTAGGCCTGAAGGAGGTTAGACTTCTCCTCACATATTTATCTTCGACATTTCTTATTTTCTAATTCCCCACTCTAGGAAATATTTCATATAGTGTAATGCATGCATGCACATGTAATTGATTTGTTTAGTGTTAGTATTTAGCAAGGACTTCTGTCAAGGGGCAAGATGTACTCTCTTCCACTGCAATGGCAGGTCTAATAAAAATATATTAATAAAAGGAAAAAACAAAGTCCATTTCTCCTGGCCACTGTGTGGACTTCTATCTATTTCCAATCATTTTCAGCACAGACTGTTTCTGCCATTTGGCTGCATACTATTCTTTCCCAGAAAGTAACATCTCTCCCTGTAAACAGTAATTCATTAAATTACAAAGCCTTGACTTACGGACATGATTCCTGTTGTGGTATGGTTACAAAAGCATATATTTTTTTTTTTTCCCCCCCAACTGTTGTTCTACTTGTATCACAGGCATTTTTCTTTTATGTGGAACTCATTCACTGGAAATAAAATGCTAACTAAGAGGCAATTTTTACAATTTTACTACCAAATGCTATATCTGCATCAAAAGTACAAAAGTCCAATATTTAAAAAGTCACAGGAGAAGAAGAACACCAAGTATACAGTTTGACTTTTTATTACAATTTTCAAAACTTCTTTTTCACTAGGTATACTTCTGGAAGATATTCTTTCTCTCCACACAATGCATCCAACTCATGTACTAATGGACCATTAAAAGATGCTTCATTGTGTCTTAATGGCATAATATATTATAAAAGTCTGGTGAAGGAAGGAATTACATCTCTCAGTCTAAGGACATGTCATATAAAAGGCCATAGTTTATAATTCCAGAAAGAAATATAACAACAATTTGCTAATATAGCACTGCCAATTATTCAGTGAATTTTTGAAAATTTGTCTTTCATAGAAAAGGTATTTTAAAACTTGTCCAGAATTTAATTAAATCATTTATTAAACAATAATCTGACTTGAACTTCTGGCACTGATTCGAACATGTTATTCATGCATCTTGGTGAATTACTAGAATAGAACAACTATAATATTTTACAGCAAAAATTAGTTGCTTTAGCTCCTAAATACTGTTTTTAATGATCTGCTGGTTCTACACCTGATCTCTAACAAATTCTAAATATTTATGCATGAAGTGAGATAACAAATACAAAATTCCCCCACCTCATATGCTGTCCATTAACTGTACACAGTACGGTGTCTCAGCACCAAAAAAAGAATCACACAGAGTATATGGATCTCTGAAATCTCGCAGTACAGTAGAGCTAATTCAGTGATATGGAGGTACTCATTATATCACAACTTTCTGGGTAACTGTAAATCATTACTATTCTAATTAGCACAGTTTTTTTGCTACATTTAGAGTACTAAACTCCTGTGATAAACTCCTGTGCCGTGGAGGTGCATACATGGTACAACTATTCCCACACAGTATATTTGGTTCAGCACCACTGGGACAGAATCCTGCTCCCTTCTGAGAGAGTTATCCACAGTCTGAGATCACAAACAGTGCTGAGATACACAGATACAGATACAGTATTCCAGAGGAAAAAAAAAAAATCATTGGAAGCAAACATTAAGGGAGCCCCTCTGACTCTGGAAATCCTGTATTTCATCCAAGTCTATAGATGATATAACTGTCATTTTCTCACTCCATACTAACGAGGCGGGCATAAATCTCCAGAAGCAGGGTTCACCTTTCATTTTTAACCTCATTCCAAAAAGCCTCTTCAACAGAGAGGAGCCCACATTAGTAAATGACACATTAAAGTCATTGCTGTTCACTGAGTAAGTTTTTATAGAACTATTTGTAATAGAAGTAGTTGAGTTTTTTTTACTTGTGGTTAACAGTTTGTAAACTTTCAGGAAGTTTGCACAGAGAAGCAGATACTGGAAGATCACTTTAAGTTCTCAGAGATATTTATTATTAAGTGAGAAAAAGACCATAAACAATTCAGAAGGAAAAGGAAGACTTTGTTTTCCCCTAAAGTGAATTTTTTACAGATCGTACGCACTTTTTTTTCATTCTTTAAAATGTCAGTAGCAATCATATTTTCCCTCTACATCATTTTGCCCTGGACGTACTGGATCTCAAGGACTGTGTGATCTATGGCTGAAACATGACAACAAACTGGTGACAACTTTAGCTATCAGCAATCAGGAAAACACTTGGTTTTAACAATTTTGTTTGTTTGTTTGTTTGTTTGGTGTGACTGAGTGCATTACAGGATCATGGTAATCTCCTGTACAAAAACAGCTGAGACTTCTGGAGAGTTAATACAACAAAGAAACATCTACTACCATGGCTGCCACAGCATTTCTACTGCCAGAAGTCATAGAATCATAAAATCATGTGAGTTGGAAGCGACCTTTAAAGGTCATCTAGTCCAAAAGCTGTCACAACTGTCTGAACTACTCCATGAGACTTTTTGAGACTAGGCTTCATCAGTTTGATTAGCTTCGTTTTCTTGCACTGAAAATGGACAAAAGAAATGGATGCTGCCTCACATGCTTCTTTTAAATATATTCATGTGACTTGTCTGCAACAATGTTGCTGCACAGTAAGAAGATGGATTTCTTTCATATTTGCATTGTTTTTCTTTATTTTAATAAGCCACCTTTGCTGTTTGGATGGTTTATTGTCATCCGATGAAACTGTCAAAAACTCTCATAGTCTCTTTTTAATTTCAAGCTACTCCATATCTTTTACAAGTATCAACAATCATCTGACATTTACTACCAAACACTTCACACAGCAGACCGATGGAGTTTGTAAATGAGTTCCAGAGACTCATTAACATGTTTCATTTTGTTTAACTTATTTCTGTAAGGATACATATAAGGTCTCAATGCTTATGTGAGCATTTCCAGAATGTTCCCTGGCTAATTTTTATTTCTAAGGTACTGTTTTCATTAGCTGAGGTCATCTAAACCTTAAACTTTTTCACTCAATGAGCTCTGACCTAGTACCTTTTAACCCTGACAGGATCTTTGCTTTCAGTGAAGATTCCTCCTTTTGACCATTACTTTTCCATCAACTATCAACAGCAATATGAGGAAAATTAGTAACCCTCTTCTTTCAGCTTATTGATCTCTGTAATTTGTCAGACACAAATGTGCCTATGTACAGAGAACTTTTATCTAGCCTTTATGTAAAAGTTAACAGTGTGAGCAACTTTTTTGCCCTTAGCTGCATTTTTCCTGTGTTTCTAATATTCCCTTCAAATGCACATAGTAAAACCCCAAAGAGATGCTAGGAGGCATAATATGATGCATAAAAGTTTAATTTACTGAAGATGCTTACTCAAGAACTAAAGACAAGGCTAAAAAAGTAGTTGTAAATATCCAATCTAGTATTACCATTTAATCTTGTAAATCCTGTGGTAACCAAAAGCAAACAAGAACTGCCTTCTTAGTACAGGAAACCGCTATTTTTTAATAGGTGGTGGTGTGAGAGGAATGTATTCTTTGTTCAGAATAATTTAATAAGGACTTTTCTCAGTGTTTGGGTAATTTCTGTGCATTTCTATGCAAGATAGTTTGTAAGTCCAATAGTCCTCCCATGCTGTGTAGATTTTGCAGTATTAATGACCAGTGGACCAAAAACAGAGCTGCAAAATGTGTAATAAAGAGATTATTGTGGTTTATATCAGT
>VXAV01001972.1:35044-46902 GCA_013399715.1 Alectura lathami | reverse complement strand
ATCACAAAATTTCTATTTTCTACCAATTTTCTGTGACAGAGTGCAATGGGATAGTTAATGAATAGATTTATGCATGTTACCAGAAATGCATGGCAACACTGATATAATCACTGCAAATGTTTATGTATCTTTTCACAAACATAGCTGTAATAGTCCTAGTATCCAACTGCAGTTAAACAAACGACTTTATTACAAATTAGAACACAGAAGATGATCAGTGTCTTAAATGATTTTAATCTTTTTTTAGGTTTTATACATCATCAAAATAGAATGATGGGCAGAATTCTTTTAAAAGCTCACACACATTTCCCATTCAAATCCATTCTTCAGTGGCATACCTCAGAGAAACCTCTGTATTTTCAGAATTGATGTACCTTTCAAAACTATAATCTTTGGCTTTCAAGCTCACTATTATTTGCCTGCAGGTGCAAATTTTAAAGTGTATAGGCTTCTGAAAAGAATGTTATGGCTCCATCCAGATACTGAAAGGCTTGTAGATCAGTCATCATCACAGTGTAAATTTCTTTTCAAAATAATGTTCCTCACTCAGAGTACAGTTCTGCTTATACTTGGTTCACTTGTCAAATACAAATTTGAGGTCATCAAAAGCTTCAGGGCAACTCTAGCTATTCCAAAACTCATTTTCTACTTCTATTTGGTTGAAGAAATAGGATTTCAAATGTAAAAATAATAGGAAGCTCTATAGATAAAGAAACAAAGCCATATTATGTGCATGCTTCAATATAGCATTGCAGTGACTGCCGGTAAAGACAAAGTCAATAAAATACCCAAGTATTACAAAACACTGACAATATAAAATAAACTAACAGTGTATCTTGCTACACAGTTGATATGTATTCTATTCAAAGCATAATTTTAGAATTAACATCTTAAATACATAGGTTTAGGAACAGCAACCTGGTGTAGTGGGAGGTGTCCCTACCCATGACAGGAGGGTTGGAACTAGATGATCTTTAAGGTCCCTTCCAACCCAAACCATTCTATGATTCTATTTAAATGTTTCTTTTATAGCAGACAGAATATTTAAACACTTTCATTTACAATGTCTATTGTTCATTACAAGTAACATGTCTGACAAGGGTAAATGAAACAGGCTCAGTTTTCCTGTTGGGATATATGGCCTGTAAGTTCCTTGGCCATATAATAGCAAGCATTCATATTTAACTCTATTTTCAAATTCTATGTGTTATTGAAACAGAATGACACACAAGAGAGTACTTATTCTTTCTTTAAAAGTTGGGTTTATGTTTGGGAGGTCAATCTGATTTTCCGCCCCAAAAGATTTTTCCCTGCAGCTATAGTTCACACCCAGAGTTAAGTAATTAACACTGTTTTGAAAGCAGAGACTACCTAAATACTTGGGGAAAAACTCTTCCATTCCAAAAGTAAAATGAAGCTTTATCATTGAATTTGAGAAGTCCAGAAATCCACAGTCTGTCTTCTATGAAACAAAGCCTCATAAATATAAATAGATGAAAGAAATAGGTTTTCAAAAGCAGGCGTTTATACCTACGCTTCTCTAAGAACTCCTTGAGAGCAGCCCTGCGGAAAAGGACTTGGGTGTTGTGACTGATGAAAAGCTGGCCATGACCCGGCAGTGCGCTCTTGCAGCCAGGAAGGCCAATGGCATCCTGGGCTGCATCAAGAGAGGGGTGCCCAGCAGGGAAAAATAGGTGATCGTCCCCCTCTACTCTGCCCTTGGAAGGCCTCACCTGGAGTGCTGTGTCCAGGCCTGGGGCCCCCAGTACAGAAGGGATGTGGAGCTGTTGGAGCGGGTCCAGAGGAGGGCCACCAAAATGATCAGAGGGCTGGAGCACCTCTCCTATGAGGAAAGGTTGAGGGAGTTGGGACTGTTCAGCTTGGAAAAGAGAAGGCTCTGGGGAGACCTCATTGCAGCCTTCCAATACTTAAAAGGACATTACAGGCAGGAGGGGGACCGACTTTTTGAACGAGTGGATAATGGTAGGACAAGGGGGACTGGGCTAAAACTGAAAGAGGGGAGGGTTAGGTTGGACATGAGGAAGAAATTCTTCCCTGAGAGAGTGGTGAGGTGCTGGCACAGGCTGCCCAGAGAAGCTGTGGATGCCCCATCCCTGGATGTGTTCAAGGCCAGGCTGGATGGGTTCCTGGGCAGTTTGATCTAGTGAGCTAGTGGCTGGCAGCCCTGTCCACGGCAGGGGGGTTGGAACTAGATGATCTCTGAGGTCCCTTCCAACCCAAGCCATTCTATGATTCTATGAATTAAAAAAATAATAATAATAAACTTAGCTAGAAACCTAACTTTATGTGCTTTGTGTAAACTGTTAAAAAGACATTAAACTGTGTTGAGATGGAAGCTGACACCATTAACACTCATTCATAAACTTTCCTCCAAATCACATACTTGCACCAAACTATCACCAGCTGAAACTTACCCTATAAGTTTAGACAAATCTCATGTGATGCCCTCTCCACGCTATCACCAACTTTGCCTCCTCTTCTACCTGTTGCTGTGCTCACTGTGATTAAACAGTACTTAAATTGCTATTTTTATGTACTTCTTTAAATGTGCTTGTACACCTGCTGTTTGAATCGGGAGATCACTGGAACTGAGACCACCCCAACTAATGGCACATACACAACAATCCAGTGATCATTAACAGATGGCTTGGGTTTATGAAGGGCAGGTCCTGCTTGACTAAACTGATTTCCTTCTATGACAAGATAACCATCCTAATAGATAAGGAAAAGGCTGTGGATGTCATGTAACTGGATTTTAGTAAAGTATTTGACAATGTTTCCTACAGTATTCTGCTGGAGAAACTGGCTGCTCATGGCTTGAACTGGTGTACAGTTTGCTGGGTGAAGAATTGGATGGATGGATTGGCTCTAAGAATCACTGTGAATGGAGCCAAACCACTTAGAAGCTGGTCACCAATGGTGTTTCCAGAGCTCAGTCTTGGGGTAGTTTTGCTTAACATTTTTATCAATGATTTGGATGAGGGGATTGATTGCACCCTCAGAAAGTTAGGTAGGACTGTCAATCTGTTTGAGGGTATGATGGCTCTGCACAAGGATCTCAGTAGGCTGAATTGATGGGCTGAGACCAATCACTTAAGATTCATAAGGCTAAGTACTGGGTCCTGCACTTGAGTCACAACAATCCCATACAACGCTACAGGCACAGGGCAGAGTGGCTGGAAAGCTGCCCAGCAATGAAGGGCCTGGGAGTGCTGGTTGACAGCCAGGTGAACATGAGTCAGCAGTGTACCCAGGTGGCAAAGAAGGCTAAAGACAGCCTGGACTGGACCAGAAGTAGTGTGGCCAGCGGAACCAGGGAAGTGATTGTCCTCTTGTATGTGGTACTAGTGAGACCATACCTCAAATATTGTGTTCATTTTGGGGCCTCTCACTACAAGAAGGATATTGAGTTGCTCAAATGTGTGCAGAGTAACACAAAGCTGGCAAAGGTACTAGAAAACAAGACCTACAAGGAGAAGCTGAGGGAACTGCTGAGAGGAGTTCTGTATAACAACCTGAAAGGAGACAACAGCAACAAAGATGTTAGTCTCTTTTCTTAGGTGACAAGTGATAGCACATGAGGAAACAGTCTCGAGCTGCACCTGGGGAGGTTTATATTGGACAATAGAAAGAATTTCTTCATAGAGAGCACTGGAATGTGCTGCCCAGGGTAGTGGTGGAGTTGCCATCCCTGGAGGTATTTAAGAGAGATGTGGACATGGCACCAAGGAACATGGTTTAGTGTTGGGACTAGGCTGGTCAAGTGGTCAAGTTGACAGTAGGACTTGATGATCTTGCAGGTTGTTTCCAGCCTAAATGATTCCACGATTCTAAGTGTTTGCAGAGCAGTTAGCAGCCTACAGTTTACATTTTCAAATGTATGGTGAGGTAAGGTACATCTTCCAGCCATTTCATTCTAAAAGCTGAGCATAAACCTCAAATTCTCTATGCAACACATTTGCTTCCTAGGTTGATAATCAGAAGTTGTAATTTTACATAGCTATTGGAACTCGAAGTGTCTGATCTGTATGAACACAGAGGCTGAACACAAAGGCCTGACCCTGGCCTGATTCTCTGATAAAAGAGGCAAGGACAACCACATTTTCCCATCCATGTAAGTTTCAAAGACAGAGAAAAGTTACTGTCAAAGGAAAATAAAGAAGTATAACACCTTTGTGGGTGTTACACTGACACCCAGTGGGTGGGAGGTCTTTTGCTTCCACATTTGGAAGGACCGTCTCCTTCAAGCCCAGGAGCAGTGCATCCCAAGAAAGAGGAAGTCAAGCAAGAACACCAGGAGGCCTCCGTGGATGAAGAAGGAGCTCCTGGACTTCCTTGGCCATAAAAAGAAAGTCTATAGGGATTGGAAACAAGAACAGGCTAGCTGGGAGGAATACAGAGAAGTTGCCTGGGCAGCCAGGCATCAGGTTAGGAAAGCCAAAGCCCGGACAGAATTAAGTCTCGCCATAAAGGGGAATAAGAGGAATTTCTGCAGGTACATTAATGATAAAAGGAAGGCTAGAGATGATGTGGGTCCTCTACGGAAGGAGACTGGAGACCTAGTCATGAGCGATATGCAGGAAGCTGAGGTGCTCAATGACTTCTTTGCCTCAGTCTTCACAGGCAAGGGCTCTAACCACAGCGCCCAAGTTGCAGAAAGCAAAGACGAGAGCTGGGAGAAGGAAGATCTGCCCACTGTAAGTGAAGATCAGGTTCGAGACCATCTAAAGAACCTGAAGGTGCACAAGTCCATGGGACCTGATGGGTCCTGTCTGTGGGTCCTGAGGGAACTGGTGGATAAAGTTGCCAAGCCACTGTCCATCATATTTGAAAGGTCATGGCAGTCTGATGAAGTTCCCACTGACTGGAAAAGGGGAAAACATCACCCCCATTTTCAAAAAGGGAAAAAAGGAAGATCTGGCAAACCACAGGCCAGTCAGTCTCACCTCTGTGCCTGGCAAGATCATGGAGCAGATCCTCCTGAAGGATTTACTAAGGCACACGGAAAATGAAGATGAGGTGATTGGTGGCAACCAGCATGGCTTCACCAAGGGCAAATCGTGCCTGAGAAACTTGGTGGCCTTTTATGATGGACTTACAGCATCAGTGGATAAGGGAAGAGCAACTGATGTCATCTACCTGGCCTTGTGCAAAGCGTTTGACACTGTCCTGCATGACATCCTGGTCACTAAATGGGCAAAGCACGGGTTTGATGGATGGACCACTCGCTGGATAAAGAACTGGCTGCATGGTCGCACCCAGAGAGTTGTGGTCAATGACTCAGTGTCGAAATGGAGACTGGTAACGAGTGGCATCCCTCAGGGATCGGTACTGGGACCAGTGCTGTTTAACATCTTTGTTGGTGACATGCACAGTGGAACTGAGTGCACCCTCAGCAAGTTTGCGGACGACACCAAGCTGTGTGGTGCTGCTGACATGCTAGAGGGAAGGGATGCCATCCAGAGGGACCTGGACAGGCTGGAGAGGTGGGGCCATGCCAACCTCATGAAGTTCATCAAGGCCAAGTGTAAGGTCCTGCACCTGGGTCAGGGCAATCCCAAGCACAGATACAGGCTGGGTGGAGAATGGCTGGAGATCAGCTCTGAGGAGAAGTATTTGGGTGTGTCGGTGGATGAAAAACTCAATGTGAGCCAGCAATGTGTGCTTGCAGCCCAGCAGGCCAACCATACCCTGGGCTGCATCAAAAGAAGCGTGACCAGAAGGGCGAAAGAGGTGATTCTGACCCTCTACTCTGCTCTCGTGAGACCCCACCTGGAGTACTGTGTCCAGTTCTGGGGCCCCCAACACAAGAAGGACATCGAGCTGTTGGAGCGGGTCCAGAGGAGGGTCACGAAGATGATCGGAGGGCTGGAGCACCTCCCCTGTGAAGGCAGGCTGAGAGAGTTGGGGTTGTTCAGCCTGGAAAAGAGAGGGCTCCAGGGGGACCTGACAGTGGCCTTACAGTACCTGAAGAGGGCCTACAGGAGAGCTGGGGGAGGGACTCTTTACAACAGAAAATTCTGTAGCAACAGAATGAGGGGTAATGGCTATAAACTATATATAAAACTATAAGGGGTAATGGAAGTGGGGTGATATTAGGAAGAAATTCTTTCCTGTGAGGGTGGTGAGACACTGGAACAGGTTGTCCAGCGAGGCTGTGGATGCCCCCTCCCTGTAAGTGTTCAAGGCCAGGCTGGACGGGGCTCTGAGCAACCTGGTCTAGTGGGAGGTGTCCCTGCCCATGGCACGGGGGTTGGAACTAGATGATCTTTAAGGTCCCTTCCAACCCAAACAGTTCTATGATTCTATGATTCTACTATTAAAGTCAGCTAGATTCCATCAATACCATGGAAGTACAACCCAAAAATACAAGGCATGATACAGACTGTTTTATTTCAACACACCATGTACATACCTTATTTTCCTTTTTTTTTTTTTTTTTCTTTCTTTTTTTAAATGAAAAACACAGCACCAAAATCTTCTATCAGTACTGTTTTGGGCTGTTGCCATCCACTAACATTAAGGAATCATTTTCAACAGAATTAATTTTTAACAAACATTTTAATGTGTCGTGAATGTTCAGCAATGACAGAACACAGCATGTAACCCACCAAAAAAAAAACAGGGAAATATTAAAACATTTTGTCATTCTATAAAAACAAATACCCACTAAATTTCAAGTGTGAAATTGCTGTTGGAAACAACTTTGTAGATATGAATTATTGTATCTACAAATACTGAATTTCCTCTGAACTAAATCAATATATGCTAAACATTTAATAATACAAAGGTTGATAGAAAACACACTGATTTCAACCCAAAAATGTCTCATGAATTAAAACTATTTAACAGCAATCAGTATACATGTCAGCTAGGCAGTAAAAACAACCTAGCAATATGTTTGTATTTGCACAGATGTTATTTAATTTGTCAAACAAAGGAAACATTGACTTTTTATTTATTTTGATATTCCTTTGTAGATGCTATATTAAAGAAAATATCAGCTCAGTCTCTAAAGACTTCTGAAAACACTAGATGCTCTTCTTATTTGCTTTTCTTAGTATTTCAAAGAGACAGGAAAAGGGTGAAAAGGAAACTAATAAGGGGAGGGAGGAAGGGATATGGAAAGAGGGAAGATAGAGAAATATGTTCAATATTTAAAACAGTTAGAACTATTCACTCCTACATTATAAGATGCAGTTCTTGTTTAGCAGCACCCTAGCATGTATTATATCCTTTTATATTTGCTTTCCATTGTTTCCTGCTCATATTAAAAATTCAACTAAACATATCTCAAATTTTATAAAGGAGAGACGACATACTAGGACGGACTGTCATTATTAGATACCCCAGGCTTTAACATAAAGAACATTTTAAAGATAGTCCCCAAAATATATTTTTAAAAACATGTATTGCTTATGAGTGCTCAATATGAGCAAAAAATGAATAAAACAATGGCTTTGAATGGTGGAGAATGATGAAAAATATTCTTTTAATCTAAAAAATAGGATGAAGCAGGAATTGGCTGTTTAAGTGTATTACTATCAAGCCCTACAATTTAAAAGGGCAAAACTCGCCTGAATCAATTACTCACAGACTCCGAGAGCTACTATAATATCATGTTTGGTGTTCTCCAAAGCAAAGAACCCAAAGTCTGTGGGTATGAGAGCTTAACTGTTATTCTGCAGCATCAATAGCCGAGAAGACTAACAAAATGATGACACTGGAGTTGGGAACAATGCAGCATTGGTACAATGTTATTGACAGTAACAAAGAAATATGAACCCTGTGTTTAAGGAAACAAAATAAATAATATACAAAAAATATCTAACACACACGGCTTTAAAATCTTTTGAGAAAATATAAAACAGTCATGCAATTCCACCAAACATCTGTTCTAAAAAAAAAACCACCAACAACAAACAAACAAACAAAAACACTATGATATTACTCAGGAGAATTGAATGAAAAGTCATCAATCGCAGAAACTTATTTGCAACAACTGCCAAAACTTAAAAGCAAACTCAGACTGCTGGTATTTTTCAGAGCAGATTTTTCTCTGCTCCTTTACCCAAGAAGCAGCAATTTATAGGTCTACTGACATTATATCATTATAGCACCTTTGAGAGACAGGCAAACTGCATACTTCCTTTAAATTAGTACAAGTCAAGCTATTTAATTATAAATTCAATGTCAGAAACTAAGTCTTGGAAAAGTAAGGTTTAATGAGCCAATACAGGATTACTGTGCTTCCTCCCCTAACAGTAAGGCTATTCACTACCTGGGGCAATACTACATTTATGGCTGTTATAAAGTACCCTGCCTCTGATTTTATTGTATCCAACTGTGTTCCTTCATCACAATATTCATTCCACTCAAATAAATAAACTATTACTTAAAAAAAAAAATGCATTAAGGAACGCAAGTACCATATTTCTAAACATCCAGGGACTTGTAAGAGACTAAAATGGTATACATAGCTAAAGACAGTATGAAGTATCTCAATGTCATTATATTCTGAAGGAGGCTTCAAGACCTGAAAAAATACTAAGTAAAATATTCTATCATCGGCAGAAAAGAAGACAAAGTTGTCAGTTATCAATAACTGAATGGCCTAGAAATTGTACACTGTGCACTTCAGAAATTTTGTGCAATTTTGTTCAGAAATTTAATTTTATATTGAATAATTTAAAATTAATTCAAGCCTTCTTAAAAAGGCTCCTATTGCTCTTTTATAGTTCAAGTCATGGACAGCCTGTAAGAGCACGGATTTCAACACCTACTAAAATAAACATTTTTGTGGTTTCAATCTCTGGATCAATCATTTCCAAGCAGATAAATGTCTGTGACTCTTTACGATCCTAAATAAATTGAGCTGAATATTAAATTAAATCTCAGTGCTTCTACTGGTTGTATTTTCAGATTAGGAAGAATTTGTGTCTGTCTCAAACAGTTCTCACTGCCTGTTCAGATAAGATCCTGAGATGTTTCCTGTTTCAGTGGGAACAAGATGAGCATGCATGTGTACGGAAACAGCAATTAAAAACTTTTAATATTCTGAGGAAAGAAATCAGAGGGAAGGATGATCAAAGAACATTTACTCCATTTCGCTTTTCCACAGAGGGTAGTAAATTAAACAAGTCCTCCAACAGCACTGAGAAATATTTTTGAAATTGTGGAGGTAATTAGCTTTCAACATTAATTATTAAGAAGTTGTGTATAAACCATTTGGAAATACGTTTTACATGATCCAAAAAAGGGAAAATAAAAATTTAAAAATTTGAACAAAAGTTTAGACCAGTTTAGACCAAAGCTGCATGTCCACATTAAGAAAAATAGCTAAAAAACACTTAAAAACTGAACAAAAACAAAGGAACTAAAAATTAATAGTTCAAAATAATGGTGCAAAAGGATCTAGTAGAAGGTCAGGTAGATCAAGACGTATTTTTGAAATAGCATGGAGCAGATGCAGAAAATTGATGGCATCATTTCCCTCCATCTTTACAGTGTTCCACTAGTCACTTTCTATTAGAAGATGACATCACTGTGATGGAAATGCTCTCAAATTTAGTAATTCTCATGTAAGGAAAGGAATAGTCTCCTATACTGCACTTTAGCATGTTTTCCATTTTTGTACATCAGCTTTTCAGAATGGCAGTTTTATTCTCGATCTAACACCAGATGTTAACAGGTGTAACTGTTAGTAGTGGGTATACTAGTATTATTTACTACAGATTTCAAAATTCCTCAAGAAACAGTTTTTTTTTGTTGGGTTTTTTTTTTGACTTCAGTATAATGTGTGATCTGTTTTATGCACATTTTTCAGTATCCAGATGGTAGATACTGCATGACAACCAGATCATACATCCTTTTACCTCAACAAATTGTTCCCTGAGGCAAAAATACGTAATAAAAAGACCTCACAAATATGTACTATGTGATATTCATAGTCTAGGTTTCAATGCTTTCATCATCAGTACAGTTCCAGAAGTTAAACTTTCATCATTAACACTGGTCAATGTTTCTGTCTTTCCATTGGGAGAAGGTAAGTTTTAAACTTTTTTTAAAATAAAATTCCAAAGTTTCTAATTGCCATTATACATCAAAAGCAATAGGTTAATCTTGATAAAACCCCAGTTATTTATTCCTGACCTTAAACAGTTTCCTGCTCTGTAGATGGCAATAATCACAATTCAGATTTTGAATACATTTCAAGAATTTTAACATTTTAATAGCAAAGAATAATGAAATATATATGAATATACTACTCACCAATTTTAGTCTTTGTAAAGGAATTCTGCTAGTGTCTATAGGTGTGCGTTCCGTGACATTACCAAATCTGACTTCTGGAACGGCTATCGCACACATTACATGAGCCCACCTGTGAAAAGTGGCAAGTCAAAAATACTACCAAAAAGAAAACCAGCCAAGTGTAAATGATAAGATGTTTCATTACTTGTATTTTGTTTGTTTCTTTTTTAAAAGGACATATTCATATATTTCCCTTCTTCAGATTTCCAAAGAGTTCTTTAAAACAAGTTAACACAATTTACAATACTAACACTTTATGTAAACATCATTTCAGAGTGGCTTCTTATTATAACTTTTTTAAAAAAAGTATTTCATTATTTTTCATATTTGAGATTTAGGTGCAATATATTTGTAGGTGTCATAACCAGGTGCACATGCACAGAAAATGTTATTTCATTAATATGCAATTTATCACCTACAACATTTTCATAGAATCACAAAATATTCCCAGTTGAGGGATCCACAAGGACCACCCAAAACCCAAACCCTGTGTCTGAGAGCAGTGTCCAAACACTCCTTGAACTCCAGCAGCTTGGGGCTGTGACCCCTGCCCTGGGGAGCCTGTTCCATGCAGAATATTTTCCTAAAATCCAGCCTGACTCTCCCCTGACACAGCTCCATGCCATTCCCTTGGATCCTTTTGCTGCCCCCAGAGAGCAGAGATCAGCGCCTGCCCCTCTGCTGTGAGGAAGCTGTAGGCTGCCATGAGGCCTCCCCTCAGCCTCCTCTGCTCTGGGCTGAACAAACCAAGAAAATTTAGCCACTCCTCGTATCTTGCCCTTCAGACCCTTCACCATCTTTGTAGCCCTCCTCTGGACACTCTCTAACTGTTTTATGTCCTTCTTATATTGTGACCCAAACCTGCACCCAGTGCTCAAGGTGAGGCTGCACCAGCAGAGAGCAGAGTGGGACAATCCCTTCCCTCACCCAGCTGGCAGTGCTGAGCCTACGGACAGGTAAACACGTCAGACTTCAGTGCAACTTCTGGAAACTTGTTTCATGTTTCATGATGATGCTTTTTACTATTTCCTATATTTATTAGGAAGCACTGCTTCCAATCCCCCAAATGCTGTTTTATACAGAAATCTCAAAATAAATAAGCACAAATGAAAATAAACAAGTCTGAAATTAGTGTAGAAAATACATATTATATTAACAAAGACAGAAGACAACAGATTTTTATTAACAAAGAGTAGCTCTCTGAGCCTACTTCCTAAATCTTTTATGTGGCAGACAAGGATTGAACTCCCTTTTATATGAAGAAACACTTCAATGAAGGAACGTTTGCAGTCCTTTACTAGTATTTGTCTTCTGCATATCTTCTCTCGTCACCCCACTTGTTCTTTTTTCTAAGCTGCGTATGTTTGCCTCACTCTACTCTGCAGATGATGTCCAGAGACAGATACCATATGAGCATCTTAGTGCATTAACAGAGATGGTGGCTGGAGCAAAAAGGGACAGAAGGTGACGCAGCACAACAGAAATAATTTCTCTTTCCTGCCCCAGGAAGGTGCCATTTCAATAAT
>VXAV01001972.1:0-26571 GCA_013399715.1 Alectura lathami | reverse complement strand
ACTAACAGATAACTAAGAGATAAGATTGTGGTTGTTCGAGTCAGGAAACAGAAAACAGTGTGGAGTCTGAGAAATGCCACTAAAATCATGAGGGCCTTGGAAAACGACTCGACTTAGAAACCTAGAAAAAGAGACACGCAAGCTGCAGCTTACCCCCGTCACTGGAAAGCAGGGGGAGGGCCAAGACATGATGTATATGGTATGGAATACCTCATGGATCAATTTAAGTTAGATGTCCTAACTCCACCCTCCCCTCTCCACAACTTCCTGATCCCCTCTCGTTCAGTATTTGCAGATTCGACTATGCTAGAAACCATAACACCAAGGTGTTCATTTCTGGCCATGAGGAAGACAGGGTAACAGGCTAGAAGAGATTCTGTGTTAATTCATTACAGAGGATCTTACTATTCTATGCAACTTGCCATTTCAAAGCTTTAACAAACATATTTTATAGTGTTTTAGAAAAGATACAAATATCAGGAAATCTCATTTCTTAGCCCTGAGCATATACTTCAATATATTTAATATATATTTAATTTTCAAGTGTTCATAAGACTTTTGATTCTGAAAAACAATGCATTCACTGAACTTTATTCATATATTACTATCATAGATTTATTGTGATACCTTTATTATTACAGCTTTATTTACCAGTGGTACCAGAATGAATCATTTCAGGTATACACTTTGCCTGGTAGTCTGAAGCAATGAAAGTGTTTATAATATTTTCAATACTGTAAGCAGGTCATTATTCAGTTAACAATACACTTATCCATTTTTTTTTTTTTTTTTTTTGTTATCTACATTCGTATGTCTCTGTTGATTCTGACTAGTCAAAAATACTATATTTCTAGTGAGTAGCCAGAACAGTTTTAATTTTAGGACTAAATTGTTGCAAAACTGTCGCAGAGCTGATTAATTAGTCATATTGAAAGCTGGTTGGTATAAAATCATAACCACTCACAGCCCTGGCTTCAGCTGGGATAGAGTTGATTATCTTCACAGTGTCTGGTATGAAGCCATGCTTTGGTTTTGGGAGAAAAACAATGTTGATAACATATCAGTGTTTTTGTTGTTATTGAGCAGTATTGTACAGTGTCAAGGACATTTCAGTTTCTGAGCTTCTCGCACTGCCCTGCCAGCAAGAGGAGCTGAGGGGGGACAAGGAGCCAGGAGGGGACAGAACCAGGACAGCTGACCTAAACTGGCCAAAGTGATATTCCATAAAATATTAGATCATGTGAGAAAACTTAAAAACTCTGGGCAGCCGCTGCTCAGAGACTGGCTAGGCATCAGTCGGTGGGTGGTGAGCAATTACCTTGTGCATCACTTGTTTTGTAAATATTCTTATATATATATAAATATATATATTCATTACTATTATTTGTCTCTTCCTTTTCTGTCTTAATAAATGGTTTTTTATCTCAACCTACAAGTTCTTTTTTTTTTGCCTGATTCTCTCCCCCATCCCACTGGGACGGGAGGGGGAAAGCAAATGACTGTGTGGTGCCGAACTGCCTGCTGGGTTAAACACCACCACCTTGTAATGCCCAGCATCTCATATATCCCATATTTATCCCAGCATACCTGCCTATTCAGGTATCTCCTTATGTCCTTAGCTCACTTGTATTTCTGTTTATAATTGTGTAAATGGGTCAGTGCCTCTCCTAACACAATCATAAATATTGTTTCAGAAACTGTCTACTAATTAGAATTTTAATCTTTCCACACCAGGGGAATAATGTTCTCTCAGAAACAAACAAACAAACAGACAAACAAACAAACAAATAAATAAATGGATAGATAAAAATTGAGATTGGTTTCAATTGAGAAACAGTTACTGTGTACATTTGAAATACCACCATAAAATTAGCTTCTCAGAGACAAACTTCTAATATTTAAAGATATTTTTTAGAATAACATATTACAGACAGATTAAGGGTGGTCCAGTAGAAGGATTCACTTTATGTCTGAGAGCCTCACTTATTAACAGAGTTGCCAGATGCTACCATTGCAACTCACCATCTTCATTTGTTCATAAACGTTAACAAACTTTAACCACGTTCTGCCTCAACAACGACACCATTTTTACTAATAGAAATAGTGAGGAAAAAAAGGAATAAATATTTTTTTATCTTAGAAAATGTTACAGAAAAATCTGATTCAACACAGAAAAATAAAGTGTTTTCAAATCTTTTGCCATTTCATTCATGCTTAAATGTCACACTGATTGAGGAGGCTAAATAATTCCAGGGTAGAAACCTAACACAGGCTAATATTTATTTCATATGTAGACACATCCTTTGGCTGAGGAAGATTTAGAAGCTGCAAGTAAGAAGTAGGTTATTGAAATCTGAAAGTGGCTGCATGCCTGTCTTGGATGAGCATGCAACTCTTTCAGATGTATTCAAATATGTTCAAGTCACCAACCATAGAATCACAGAATCATAGAATGGCTTGGGTTGGAAGGGACCTCAAAGATAATCCAGTTCCAACCCCCCTGCCATGGACAGGGTTGCCAGCCACTAGCTCACTAGATCAAACTGCCCAGGAACCCATTCACCTACCTTCAGGAATTATTTTTCACATTATCAGCTAGTGAATTTACACATTTTAGTGACTAAATTCCATGAACATTCGGTTTGTCCTGCAAGTACTGGATTCAGGGATAGCAAAAAATTCCTTCTATTTGCAGCTTGTGTGTCATGCCAGTATAAAATAAGAGTATACACAGCAAGGATATTCTCATTATTGTCATTATTGTTAGATAATGTTTGGAAGCAACAGTAAATATTGGATTTAAGTATGAACATCAGTAGATAAAGAATTGTTTCTTCAAGAAAGCAGCCTAGCATCAGTTGTACAGGGCAGGATATCCTGCTACTGGCTGTTTCCAACTTACTTCGCACCCCTGCAACAACTTTGTAGTTCTCCTTGAGACCAGATGTGGTTGCTGAGGAAGCATTTAGATTAGACAAAGGTTGGTGGATGTTCTCTGGTTCAAATCCAGTTCCAAGCAGGGCAAGATTCAAAGAAGCAACTGACTGAAATCTTGCTTGAGCCTTCAAGGAACAAACAACCCCTTGGTGAGAGGAGAATACCCAAATGAATCCAAGCACAAATACAGGCTGGACAATGAGTGGACAGAGATCAACCCTGTAGAAAGGGACCTGGGTATACTGGTGAATGAAGAGCTTTACACAAGCCAGCAGTGTGCACTTTGCAGCCTGGAAGGCCAACTGTATCCTGGGCTGCATCAAAAGAGGAGTGGTCAGCAAGGAGACGGAGGTGAGGCCACACCTGCAGTACTGCATCCAGGGCTGGGGTCCCCAGCACAAGAAAGATGTGGAGCTGCTGGACCAGGTCCAACATAAGGCTGAGGGAGCTGGGCTTGTTTAGTCTGGAGTAGAGAAGGCTTCATGGAGACCTCATTGTGGCCTTCTGGTACTGAAAAGAATGGAGATCAGACACCATCTGATAGTGATAGGACAAGGGGGAATGGCTCTAAACTAAAAGAAGGGAGATTCAGGTTAGATGTTAAGAGGGAATTCCTCTGAAGAGGAATAAGAGGTTAAAAAGATACCGTCCAGTTTTAACAGTCTTCCAATCATTTCCTACAATACCATCAGTGTTTACAAACCTGTTAAAATATGTTGTATCAAAGACTATTTTTCATAAGCAATGCATGTCCTTGTAATAGACTAACACCATAACCAGAAATATAATGCTCTCCATATTGAAGGAGTTGGCTGCTGGGGTTGCTGAGCCGCTCTCCATCATATTTGAAAAGTCGTGGCTGTCAGGTGAGGTCCCTGGTGAGTGGAAAAAGGGAAACATCACTCCCATTTTTAAGAAAGGGAGAAAGGAAGACCCGGGGAACTACAGGCCCGTGAGCCTCATGTCTGTGCCTGGGAAGATCATGGAGCAGATCCTCCTGGAGGAGATGCTAAGGCACATGCGAGATGAGGAGGTGACCCGAGACAGCCAGCACGGCTTCACCAAGGGCAGGTCATGCCTGACCAATCTGGTGGCCTTCTATGATGGACTGACGGCATCACCAAGGGAGGGTGATGAATGTCGTTTACCTGGACTTGTGCAAGGCCTTTGACATGGTCCCACACCATATCCTTATCTCTAAACTGGAGAGATGTGGATTAGATGGGTGGACTGTTGGCTGGATAAAGAACTGGCTGGAGGGTCACAGCCAAAGAGTTGTAGTCAATGGCTCTACGTCCAGGTGGAGGCCGGTCACGAGTGGTGTCCCCCAGGGGTCTTTCTTTGGACCGGTGCTCTTCAACATCTTTATTGACGACTTAGACTGTGGGATCGAGTGCACCCTCAGCAAGTTTGCTGATGACACCAAGCTGAGTGGTGCAGTTGATACCCCTGAAGGAAGGGATGCCATCCAGAGGGACCTGGACAGGCTGGAAAAGTGGGCCCACGAGAACCTGGTGAGGTTCAACAAGGCCAAGGGCAAGGTGTTGCACTTGGGTCGGGGCAATCCCAGCTATGTGTACACACTGGGAGAAGAACTCCTTGAGAGCAGCTCTGCGGAAAAGGACTTGGGCGTTGTGATCGACAAAAAGCTGGCCATGAGCCGGCCAGGAAGCTGGCCAGGAAGGCCAATGGCATCCTGGGCTGCATCAAGAGAGGGGTGGCCAGCAGGGAAAAATAGGTGATCGTCCCCCTCTACTCTGCCCTTGGAAGGCCTCACCTGGAGTACTGTGTCCAGGCCTGGGGCCCCCAGTACAGAAGGGATGTGGAGCTGTTGGAGCGGGTCCAGAGGAGGGCCACCAAAATGATCAGAGGGCTGGAGCACCTCTCCTATGAGGAAAGGTTGAGGGAGTTGGGACTGTTCAGCTTGGAAAAGAGAAGGCTCTGGGGAGACCTCATTGCAGCCTTCCAATACTTAAAAGGACATTACAGGCAGGAGGGGGACCGACTTTTTGAACGAGTGGATAATGGTAGGACAAGGGGGACTGGGCTAAAACTGAAAGAGGGGAGGTTTAGGTTGGACATGAGGAAGAAATTCTTCCCTGAGAGAGTGGTGAGGTGCTGGCACAGGCTGCCCGGAGAAGCTGTGGATGCCCCATCCCTGGCTGTGTTCAAGGCCAGGCTGGATGGGTTCCTGGGCAGTTTGCTCTAGTGAGCTAGTGGGGGGCAGCCCTGTCCATGGCAGGGGGGTTGGAACTATATGATCTCTGAGGCCCCTTCCAACCCAAGCCACTCTATGATTCTATGATTCCATCTCTGATTAGCATCATTAGCTAAACTGGTTATCATCAGCATTTACAACTAATTCTCCTAGGAGGTCATCTTTTTGCAGAGAAAGCTGGGGAAAATCCAGACGGGGAGATAGACAGACAGATAGGTAGACAGATAGATAGATAGAATCTAGCATTACTTTTCTAAAAAGAAAAAACTTAAGGTTTTTTTGCTAAAGCCAGTTTTTTATGCTCAGCCCAGCAATTTCTCTTCATTAACAATATCAAAATGTTTTAAAGTTGGATAGCAAAATTAGTCAGATAATCAAAACATTGTACGCCAACTTACATGTAGTGAGTTATTTTGGTAGTTATCAGGCCGTGAAAACAGGAGTTTATTATAGAAATGCTGACATTGTACTAGTGAGAAGGGCATAATTATAAAAAGACTATTCAAAATCATTATTTTTAGTAGGGTGAAATAGGATAGTTTCTGGACTTTAATGAAGAAAAGTCTTATGTGCTATTTTTTTGATGCCTTGGAAAAATAAATAAATCTTTCAACTGATGTATTCTAACCAGAAAACACATATAAATTAGAAGATTGAAAATGAGTAGTAAAATTTAAAGCATTAGAAAGCTTCCTCTGCAGAAAAAGAAACAAAACATTACCAGTTTAACACTTGCCAATCAACATGGGATCTCTGAAACTCACCAGTTTAGGTGCTGAACTATTTCTATTTCACTATGAAAGGTTAAAGTGATCTGTGGAGAGTTACACATCTTTCTTAGTAGCCCTGGTTATTAATGGTGAGGTTACTATGAAGTAAGACAGTAAAGCACATTTACATATACATCATGTCTTGGCCCTCCCCGTGCTTTCTGGTGAGGGGGGGAAGACGTGGCTGGCATGTCTCTTCTTATAGTTTTCTGGGTTGGACTCGCACGCGGGTGAGAAATCGCCTTCTTGTAACTCACTGTTTTATTCCAATTATGAGAATGATTACCCTTACACCTCCTTCGCATTGTTATTATCTTTTGTTCCTTGGCTACTTTAGTAAACTAGTTTTTATCTTAACTCTCGAGTGCTACCTTATTTTTCCCTCTCACTTCCCTCCTCCATTCCGCTGATACCGGCCACTGGCTGTACACTGGCAAGCCCAGGCCTCTGTGGTCTGGGGGTGGTAAGCAAGTGACTGTTGGGAGATATCGTGGGTTAAACCACCACAATCTTTTTGGTATCCAGCGTGGGGCTCGAAGGGTTAAGATAATAGCAGGTCTGACCAGAGTGTATTGAAGCAGAGTTTGTTGTTGTAGGCATCATGCCAGTTTGATACGCTCTAGCCCAAAATGTGCGCTTTTTCAGTCTTTAAGCTGTTTGTCCTGGGAATGAACTCTTCAGTGTTTCGGATGGTATTATTTAGAACTTATTGGAGTTTTTTTAAAAACAAGCTTTATTATTTTCTTATTTTACGACAATGCAGTTACTGGTATGGGTACCAATCAGGCGTTTGGGCACTGCATGGCACTCTCTGAGCCTCAGAAACCACACTTCAGAGAGAGCTAGCAATCTCTTTATTCTGTTTTTCCAGGGAACATGTCTATGAGAGAAACAGGAGAGGAAACTTTTAACTGTTTCTTCAAGTTTTCCTCCCCTCACAGTTTTCTTTCTCTCTCTTTTGAGGATTTGGTATATTTTTGGAATGCTCAAAACAGCGTACTCATACTGTCATGTCTCCTAAATGTGTTTCTCATTCCTAATCAGTTGGAGATCTGCCCCAAAGCTGGATAGTAACGAGTGGCAGGGAATGTGGGAAAGTGTGGGAGAAAATCTAGAGAAGTGGGCACCCCCAGTTTCACGGAGCTTTACCTCCAAACACCTGCAGAATCCTGAAAGTTTAGGCAAGTGTTTGGGAGAAGGCTGTAGCTCTGGCAGATCTAAGAATGCACAAATAGTTTGGGGCCTGGCCTATGCCTGTCGAGCCCTATTCAACCTTACTCAGCACCCTCAAGAAGAAAAGAACGTCTTGGAGCCTACGGTTGCTCTGACCTCTGTGTGCACTCAAATGGATGAAATTGCCTCAGAATCTGTGACAGGTCTTGCTGTAGCTCCAACCCCTGTGCCTCAGCCCACCGCAGCGCCTCAGCCCAGCCTCGCCATGCCCTACTCTGCAAATGTATGCACTTGTGCAGTTGCTTCAGCCTCTGCAGTTGACCCAGCTCCTTCGAGCCCTGCAGTTCAACTTCAGAAACAACCTGTAGAGGTATGAGTTGCCCCTGTAGTAGCAAAGAAAACACCGCTGCGAAGATCAACTTGCCTAGAAAGGAGAGATGAAGAAGAGGAGGAATAAATGCCACAACTGGAGGCACAAAGGAAGAAGGGGAGAAGGAGGAGAAGGAGGAAGAGGAGGAAGATGAAAACACCATAAAAGAGACAGTAACTATCAGACCCCAAACCCTTACTGAACCGCGAGATATACGAAAGGACTATAGCCGACATCCAGGAGAGTGCATTGTCACCTGGCTGCTCCGGTGCTGTGACAATGGGGTCAGTGCCATGGACCTGACAGGCAAGGAAGCCCGGCAGCTAAGATCCCTTGCTAGAGATGCAGTCATTGACAAAGCAATTTGGAAAAGGGAATCAAGTTTTTACCCTCTGGATGCGTCTCTTGTCAGATGTGAAGGAGAGGCATCCCTTCAGAGAAGATATAATGTACTCCCCAGGCAAGTGGACCAACATGGAGAAAGGTATCCAGTATCTAAGAGAATTAGCTGTGGTGGAGATGATATACCAAATCAATCTTGGCAATCAGCAAGCACTTCTAGATCCAGATGAAAGCCAGTGCTCAACATCTATGTGGTGGAAATTCATGCAAACTGCACCATCGATGTATGCTAGCACACTGGCAGCAATGAAATGGAGAGATGATGAAAGACCAACAGTGAATGAGTTGACTCAAACCCTTAGAGAATATGAAGATCATTACTCCCCCTCATTACAAGCCTGTGTCTCAACCGTGGATAAACTGTCCACAACTGTCGAGAAGCTTGGCCAAGAGGTCCAACAACTCAAAAGCTCAGGGTTCTATTCTCCACCTGTACAAGCCAGCGTTTCAGCTATCAGAAGCAGATGCCCTCCTGTTTGAGTAAGAAAATATGGTGGGTAGACACCATGTGCCAATCTGTGGATTCACCTACATGACAGTGAAGAAGACACGAGGAAATGGGATGGAAGACCCACCTCTGCCCTACGGGCATGGGTAAATGAGTTGCAAGAGAAATCAAGCACAAGACAGGGCCCCTCCAGGAGAATGGCTGCTCCAATCTTCAGTTGACACAATGACCAGAATTAGAGATGCCCTGCTTCTGGCCAGGGGGAGGAAAGGGATAATCAAGTATATTGGACTGTGTGGATTCAACGGCCTCGCACATTAGAACCACAGAAGTATGAGGCTCTGGTGGGCACTGGTGCAGAGTGCACTCTAACGCCATCCAGTCATGCAGGGATAAAACCCACTGAAATCTACGGACTGGCTGGGGGATCCCAAGTACTAAGCGAGATGGAGGCTGAAGTGAGCCTCACTGGGAAGGACTGGCAAAAGCACCCTAGTGTGACTGGCCCAGAAGCTCCATGCATTCTTCGCATAGACTACCTCAAAAGAGGGTATTTTAAGGACCAGAAAGGGTATCGGTGGGCTTTTGGGATAGCTGCCGTGGAGACAGAGAACATTAAGCAGCTGTCTACTTTGCCTGGTCTCTCAGAGGACCCTTCAGTGGTGGGGTTACTAAGAGTGGAAGAACAGTAAGTGCTGATCACTACTACAACGGGCACTGGTGGCAATATTGTACCAACCGTGACTCCCTGCTCGCCATCTGTCAGCTGATCCGCTGACTAGAGAGCCAAGGGGTGATTAGTAAGATGCACTTGCCCTTTAATAGCCCTGCATAGCCAGTGCGAAAAGCCCATGGAGAGTGGAGGCTGACAGTGGACTATCATGGCCTGAATGAGGTAACACCACCAGTGAGTGCTGCTGTGCCAGACATGCCAGAACTTCAGTATGAACTGGAGTCAAAGGCAGCCAGGTGGTACGCTACAATTGATATTGCCAATGCATTTTTCTCCATCCCACTGGCAGAAGAATGCAGGCCACAGTTTGCTTTCACTTGGAGGGGCGTTCAGTACACCTGGAACCGATTGGCCCAGGGGTGGAAACACAGCCCAACCATCTGCCATGGACTAATTCAGAGCACACTGGAACACGGCGAGGCGCCTGAGCACCTGCAATACCTTGATGACATCATTGTGTGGGGCAAGACCGCAGAGGAATTTTTTGAGAAAGGGGAGAAAATAATCCAAATCCTCCTCCTGCAAGCTGACTTCGCTATTAAGCGGAGTAAGGTCAAGGGACCTGCATAGGAAATCCAAATTCTAGGAATAAAATGGTAACATGGACATCGTCACATCTCAATGGATGTGATCAACAAAATCACTACCATGTCCCCACCAACCAACAGAAAGGAAACACAGTCTTTCTTAGGTGTTGTGTGTTTCTGGAGGATACACATCCCAGATTACAGTTTCATTGTAAGCCCTCTCCATTGAGTAACATGGAAGAAGAACAATTTTATGTGGGGCCCTGAGCAACAACAGGCTTTTGAACAAGTTAAGCAGGAGACAGCATGTGCAGTAGCCCTGGGACCAGTCCAAGGACAAGATGTGACAAACTTGCTCTACACTGCAGCCGGAGAGAAGGGTCCCACCTGGAGCCTTTGGCAAAGAACATCTAAAGAGACTCAAGGTAGAAACCTTGGGTTTTGAAGTCAAGGATACAGAGGATGTGAAGCCCACTACACTCCAACTGAAAAAGAGATATTAGCAGCATATGAGGGGGTCTGAGCTGCTTCAGAAATGATCGGTATGGAAGCACAGCTCACTTTGGCACCTCGACTACCAGTGCTGAATTGGATGTTTAAAGGCAAGGTCCCCTCCACACACCATGCTACTGATGCTACTTGGAGTAAGTGGATTGCATTGATTATGCAACGAGCTCTGACGGGAAACCTCCATTGTCCATGAATGCTGGAAGTTGTGATGGACTGGCCTGAAGGTAAAAATTTTGGAACACCACCAGAGGAGGGGACAATGTGTGCCAAAGAGGCCCCACCATATAATGAATTACCAGAGAATGAAAAGCAATACACCTTGTTCAGTGATGGGTCCTGCCTTTTTCCGGGTTTCCAGGTTGAGCTTGCATGCAGGTGAGAAATCACCTTCTTGTAACTCAATGTTTTATTCCAAATATCAGAATTATTACCCTTATATCCCCTTTGCATTTTTATTATCTTTTGTTCCTTAGCTATTTTAGTAAACTAGTTTTTATCTTAACTCTCGAGTTCTATCTTTTTTTCCTCTCTCCCTTCCCTCCTCCATTCCACTGATATCGGCTGCTGGCAGTACGCGGGCAGGCCTGGGCCTCTGCAGCATGTGGGTGGTCAGCGAGTGACTGTTGGGAACTATCATGGGTTAAACCACCACACTTACTTGCTCATCTTTCTAATTCTTTCCTGTCCCAAATCCTTTTGTCCTCTAAATAATAAAAGTACTTATGTTGTGTACCATAGCTGCTAGGTGACTACATCCTTGCACATTGTACAGTACGTTGCATTCTCTGTAATGTCAGTCATTATTCATCCTGACCTCGCTAGCTTTCTTTAGCTGAAGCATTTAAGATTAATGAGGCGTTTGTTCTCAATCAAGACACTTTGTATGAATACAGTTACACTTTCAGGAGCCATGCAGATGACTTACTTAAAATTATTTGATTTTTTTGTTGTTTAGGGAGATTGATTTATGGCTATTTTTTCTCCATTAGCATAGATGAATTCTGTATCAGTCTTCCACTTGCCAATAAACATTATCAAAAAGAACCTACTGTGTAGTAGACAATAAAGATGCATTATCATGGTTCCAAGTGCATCCTGGAGGATGAAAAAGTTGAGATAAAATATTGTAAAGCATACTATTTCAACTAGTTAGAGAAGCTGCAACTGCAAGAAAATAGTATGCTTCTGAATCTCAAATGCAGTTTTCCTTTGAGAATTCCGTTTTTTATTATCATCACAGAAAAGTGTGAGTCTGAAAAACTGAGTTCAGTAATGCATTCTGCAACTTCCAAATTTCAATAACATTCCTGGTCGGGATTCATACAAAATACGATTTATTTTAGTTATTAATACAACTCTGACTTCTATGCTGCTTTCATCCTTCATTGCTTTCCAAAATCATATATACAAAAACGTAGTACAGACCAAATTTTCTATAAAGTAAACAAAACTGGCTGGAGTTTAAGAAAGTATTGTTTAACAAATGTAACAAGAATGCTTTATTGTTTAAGCAAATGAATGAGAAGAAACTTTCCCTGCTAATAAATGAATTACAAACTCTGAATCAACATTTGTAACACTGTTTCCTTTCATAACATTGATTTTTTTCTCCACTGCACAAAACTTCTCTTTCTCCTTGTTTTCCTTGTTTTCATGATTTAAAGCTTTACCCAGAAGAAAATTCTTCAGACAGGTTGTCCTCAGCTAAGTCTCCTCCTTCTGGGAATCAATGTGATAAGCAGGCAAATGAAATTCCAAACATTCTGGAAGTTAAGAGTTTCAGGCAACAGATCCTTTCCCATAATAAAATCTTCTAATTTTGTGTACTTTTCTAAAGCAATAATTGAATTTTTGAAGGTATGTGGGTATATAATCCCTACAGTCAGTAAGATGTGCTTCACATCTTCCACAACAGCTGTACTGTTTAGGAATGCTTGCCTTGAACAAGAACTTAGATTAACACACTTTGACATTTTTCATATAGAAACTTGAAGCCTGAACTAGTTTAGCTGGAATGTAAAATATACTCTCTCTGTACTCCTCCCAGATAAAAATGTCATGCAAATAAGTGATTTTCTTTAATTATGTCTCCCTCTCCACAGAGGCTTGTGGTACTACACAGCAATTTAAAATACTATGAAAATACCATACGTGTAAAACAAAAATAGAAAAAAATATACAAATAGGGAACTGCTTCATAAAAGAAACAAGCATATAATTCAAAGGTAGCATAAAACTCTCACCTGCAGGTTAGCATAACTAACATAAATTGCATATCTTTAAAAGGAAAATAGTGCTCTGGGCAGCAGTATATTTAATTAACCAGTCTTTTTTTTTTTAAAGATTTTAAAAGATGGGTTAAAAGAAAATCACATTTATCTTAAGTATGAAGCTAAGACTAGTTGAAAGACTAAGTTATTATCCAAAAGAAGCAGAAGTTTGATGTAAAAAGGACAGACAGGACCCAAATAAGTATCACATTAATAACACTGATGTTAGCAAGGAATTCTATGCAAGCAAAATTACAGTAATCCATTTAGGTTGTCTATCAAACTGATGAGTTTTTTCTCCAAAGAGAACTACAGTCACACAGCTTTCCAAAGAGGACCACATAAAAATGTAACCTAATTGTGATCAACTCTTCGTCAACTACTCCTGACAAATGCTTTTTTATCATGCATTTAAAAGTCTTAAAGCAGTAGATTCTTCAAAATCTCTACATCAGTCTTTCCAGTGTTTCATGATTTTTAGAAACAAAAATTTGCAAGGCTTCATGGTACTAACAGAAGCTTCTGTTGATGAAGTGTAAAGCTGCTATAACTTATCTTGTCCCTAAAATGAAGGAATGGCAATTGATTATGTTTGTCTCTGATGTACACACATTTTTTTGCACATGACACTACTATTTATTTCCCTTCTATCTTCTCCTGGCTGTGATGAAGAAGCTTAATCCTTTTCAGCTCTCCCTTACAAAATGACTATGAAGAATCACTGAAATAATTTTTTACTTTTTTTTTTTTTTAAAGTTTTTAATTACTTCGCGTTTTCTTCCAACCCATTCAGTCTAATGAGTTTTTTTTTAAGTATGTGTGTTCGGTGCCAAACACAGTTCATCAGCTGGGCTCTCATCACACATGAAGAGAACAAAAAGATTATTCCATGTGTTTTTCAAGCTTCACTCCCAGTATAGGCTTATACACATCCTAGTGTGATGATTCAGGATTTATAGAACTGATAACTTACATACACCTTGCGACCAGAGTGGTCACAACTCCAGGAGGCAGCAAGAGCTGCCAGGCACTCCCATCTCATATGGACACAACTGATAACTCCTGTTTAAGCACAGAATAATAGAATATCCTAAGTCGGAAGGGATCCATGAGGATCATCAACTCCCAGCTCCACAACGGACCACCCAAAACCCAAACTCTATATCTGAAAGTGGTGTCCAAATGCATCTTGAACTACAGTGCCTTGGTGCTGTGGCCACTTCCCCAGGGAGCCTGTTCCACTCCCCAACCACCTACAGGTATCTCTGCTGAATTCCATAATATAATTTATTTTACACTATTTCTTCAATATAATATTATTATTACTACCCTACACAATAGCAGAATCCAATCCAAAATAATAATCCTAAACCAAAGTAAAGATTAATCAGCAAACAGTGCACAGAACTTTAACACCTCCTGAGTGACTTAAGAGTCTGATGAGAATGACGGTTAGTGGCCTGAAACACTTAAGGCTGAAAACAGATCCATATTGCTTTATATTTGGCAGCTACTCATCTAGATCAACTTTCTTTTGTGGCCTGCAGATTCGAATTTAAAGCAGAGTCTGTGAAAGTTAGGATGCATCAAATCTTATTCACAGGAGCTACCATGGCAAAAAATATCAGGTACTTTTTCCATTAACACATATCATTTTATACTCTGTTGTTGTCTAGGTGATTAGAAATAATTGATAGATTGATCATTTGTTTAGTATTTCCATTGGAATTTGAGTTAGGTTGACTGTCACAATTCCTTGCATCACCCACACCCTGCCCTTATAGAAGATGGTACTAAATTTTCCAGGCTGCTGGCACCTCAC
Organism: Alectura lathami; assembly: GCA_013399715.1. Classification (NCBI taxonomy): domain Eukaryota; kingdom Metazoa; phylum Chordata; class Aves; order Galliformes; family Megapodiidae; genus Alectura; species Alectura lathami. The sequence continues at coordinate 12,391 of VXAV01001972.1, read as the reverse complement.
CAAATCTTCGTAAATTCTCAGAAATAATCACAAATAGTTCTGAGATTGCTTCAGCATCTCAAGAGTTTTGAAAGATGCTACTATGAAAAAAAAAAAAAGAAACTGAATTGGGTAGCATTCACTTATGAGTAAATAACAGCACTGTTTGTATCCTTGACTGTTGAATTTTTGCTGTTTAACATGCGTAGCAGATTTCATGCCTACTATCTATCATTTCTACGACTATTAGCAGAAAGTTTACATTGACTTGTGAACAATAAGTAAAAACAAGAAATACAAGATAGCCAATTACGTAGGACAAATTTAAAGTAAATTTAATATTAACAAAACTAAAGAATCAAGCCAGTCATTATCTACTTTAGTTCTTATATTCCACATATCATTGAGCAATCTGAATGTCCTCTTCATTTCGTTTCATTAAAGTCCCACAACAATTTTAGAATCCTATCTACAGAAAGCATTAACAAATTTTAGGATTGAATTTTGTTTGACAGTTTTTCGGTGACTTTTGAGAAATACATGCACCAGGACAAACAAAGGCTCTCTCCAAATTTCTCTTCAAATGTTATTGTTCTATAGTAGTTAGTATTAGATTTCAAGCTAATGCTCTAAATTTTTCAGTTTTTAACAAAAATGTCTGACTCAATCCTATTGTTGTCATACAAGGAATTTCATGGATATGAATATTCTCCTTATTCTCACTTATTCATCATAGTTCTATCTTCCCTGAAAGTAAATTAATACAATTTTCTGACAGGGCAGTGGAGCTGCCTAACCCTGCTTAACTGATAATTATATTCCAAGTTAAAATAGTAAACTTTTATTTACTAATGAAGTCTTTTTCTTTTCCCCTTGACCTTCCCCTGACTCTAGAACAACAGTCACAAAAGTAGTTCCAGCGAACCTAGAAGTCATGATTGTCTGACAAGGAAGCTACACAAGGTTTTCTGGTTATGTATGCAAGATGAAAATTGAATTTTACCTAGTAAGAATGCCTTGTCTTCTAAAATCAGAACACATTACAGAGACAGAAATTGATTCAATAAATATTTTAACAGCTATTCAGTGAGAGAACACAGGATTAAACATTACACTAATGGACCATATTTTTGTAATGAGCTTTTCTAAGCCACTCTTTTCATTTTGTTTTTCCCAGCTTAGGTAATACCTGCAGTAACAGTACCAGTTCCACTTTTGTTTTCTAAACACTTTGAACACTCACAAAAGAAAATTAAAATATTGATAGTGTAGAACAAGAAAATCAAAGCTTTTACATTTATTGTTACTTTAACTTCACTAGCGCTAGCGCTGAATTTCTTACATGTGCATTTCACAACTTCAAGAAATGGTGTTGGACAAAGTGATACTTTATTTTCCAGTTGTTTGAATCCTCGTTTCTTCTTCAATATATCTAAACATTTTATCACGTCATTTAAGGATTTAGTTTTAAGGCACTTGAAATACATGTTTTTAATTCAGTAACTGAATGAAGAAAAGCTGTGTTGGCATCAAAACTGATTCTCACACTTCCTTAAGCTGTCCTAAGGAAAATAAATGTTAGATGACTTACCAGGGCAACTGATAGACAGGTGAAACATAAAGCTTTAAAGCAGTTGTTGTGTAAATAAATGTATGTAGGGATTTTATTAACTATTAACTGCATTTCTATTTATTCCCCAATGCATAAAACTATTGCACGCTTTTTTTTTTTTTTTAAAAAACATCAAGCAATAGGCATTTGGGTGCTTTAGAAGTGAAACCCATTCCTGACTATACTGAGCAGTAAACCTTAAATTCTGTAAGATAACAATTTCATTCTTGACTGTATTTTATTATTATCTTTCCCATTCTCTTTTCTCCAGCTGCCCACACATACATATTGAAAGTCTAAAATATTTAGAGGAAATCTCTTTTTCTCTCCCTCTCATGTGTATTTAAATTTTCAGTTGTTTCCTTGAACAAGGTTTTATACACATTTATGTTCTGTTTGCCAAGCCTTTTTCTTGAGTGTGTAAACTTTCTCCAAGTTTGTCTCTCCAAATGCAGTTACTTTTTACATTGAAATCTAATAGTATTTTGCAAATAATGTTTCCTCAGCAAAATTGTTTTCAGAGAAAAAAAGATACACATGGGCTACGTTCTGTATTCAATCTATAATATGTTAGATTACTGAACAATACATAACACTTACAGCTGTCCAGGCTTCTGTTCTGCATCGAGAACACAACCATTCATTATGGATTTCATGAGAAGGAACACCATAGCAACCTAGAAAAAGAAATTTGAGTGATATATTCTGTCTTTCTAATTATGACATCATACAACTCAACTGTGTACAAACACTAGTAAAACACATACTGTGACCAATAAGGCCTTTCCAATGCTAGGCTTATTGATATTCCACAGTCTATGTATGTGTGTGTATACACATATAAGCTTCCCCCCTCTAAAAAAAACACTACAGGTTATTTATTATTTTCTGTGAGCTCAATAGCAGACCATCAATTCTCCCTGCAGTAACAAGTTACAATTTGAATCAACATACAGACATTCATTCTATGCAATTACACTGTACCTGCACGTAAAGACCTCTTAGATTTAACTGTTCAGGTCCTACTCTCTAAAGATGATACTGAAGAATATTCATGCATTCATCAGTAACTTGAAATTAAGAACGTAAGGCAGAGGAAATTATTGTACTAAATTCAATAGCGATATTCACAAACCCTCAAATGTAACAAGATTTCACCCTTAAAACTTATAAGGGCATACTAACATTTAAGGGGTTTAAAATTCAAGGAACCAAAGAGTAATTTAACAGCTTAGAGTTGAAACAAAATTCAGAAGTCTGTGCTCACAATGATTACATTAACAATGGAAAACTCAACTCTTATTAATTTTCAGAGCAACCATTAACAAATAGTAGAANAAAGAAAGAAAGAAAGAAAGAAAAATAAAATAAAATAAAATAAAAATAAAACAAAATAAATAAAGTAGCCAGTGATTTCAAGTATTAATTATTGAACTGTTTTTCAAGTGCTTACTTAGACATACCAGAAGCCTGGTTAATTATTATTTATCAGTAAAACAAAATTTGAAATGACATTGCTGCGATTAGCTTATTTACTTGCGTGAACTCGCACACAACATTTTGCACAGGAAATCAGAAGACTTGTTCCATCTTCATCAATTAAGGCATTTGATGGATAGTTTTCAGTGTTTTCTTCACTATAAATAAAACACATCTCTGGAATAAGAGGTTTAGACTTTTCATTTTCAGTCATCAATGTTTCTTCTGAGTTTGTTTCCTTGTAAGTAGAACCTTCTTGATCATGATTGTCTGGCTGTAAAATAAACAAAATCTACATTTAAGTAAAAAGAGAAGAGTCCTACTGCTTAATTTGATTATGGTAAAATGACTTCTCCCCTCCCAGCTCCTGCATTAACTATGCAACAGCTTTATAAGAAAATTAACTGCTACTGTGTATCTATCACAGTCATTCTGTAGTTTCTTGAGTATTCTAATGATTAAAAAAGCACCCGGTCTGCAAATCAGCATTACTGCAACTGCATTCAATGGTACTGTACAGCCTCCCTTTAAGCCCTTTAACTCGGTCCAATGCAGTAAGTCTCCTTCCCAGGTCTCATGCAGAGGGGCTTCCAGTTTAGTAGCTTCACAATTAGTACTGTAGTACTATATCAGCATTTTTAGCTGATGTTTGATACAAATTCCATGAGACAATATTAAACAGTGCACTGTATTTGAATGATTGTATGGGAATACTGTTCCTGAGAAGGCCCAAGTACTGTGAAAAGTTATTTCTTCAGAAGTGTAGGAAGGAGATGTGGAAGAGGCTTTGATAAAAAGCACTTGACAATGGACATATAAGGAAGTAGCTAAAAGATACAAACCTATGTGGATTCACCACCTTCAAAAATGTAACTTTCTGTACGTGTAAGCACACACGCACTAACACCAATCCTACATATACCCCAGGTAGAAGATATATAGTGTCTGCAACAAAGGATAAATGTGGGTGAATGGAGCATTATTTCTAATTTTAAAAATATTGTCTTTATTTACTTCTCACACAATGCAAATGTGTAGGTCTACCTTATTTCTAATTAACTACTAATCTACTCAAAATGCTGTAGCTGGGCAGGTATTTCACATTCCACTCAGAGATGAAACTCTAAGGATCTTGCTTACCTTGTAGTATGGCATGAGAAGAGTGCAGATAGCACAGTGGGGTTCCTTTTTTGCACAACATGCATTGTATTCTTTTTCAGCATTGAAATTAGGTGTTCTTGACTGCCAAAGTTGGACCAGGGGCCTGGCCCAGGCCTCTGTCTCTTGAACTTCCTCTTCAATAAAGATAGTCTCAGGCAGTTCTTAAAGAAAAAGTCAGGACAAGAGGCAATGGGTAGAAACTGGAACATGAGAAGTTCTGTCTAAACATCAGGAAGCACTTCTGAGTCGGGAAGATGATAGAGCACTAGCACAAGTTGCCCAGAAAGGCTGTGTAGTCTCCTCCTTGGAGGCTAAATAGTCACCTGGACATGGTCCTGGGCACACTGCTCTGGGTGTCCCTGCTTGAGCCGGGGTTGGAGCAGATGGACCCAGAGGTCCCTGCCAACCTCAACTAGTCTATGATTCTGTGACAGCAAACAATTGGTATTTTCCTGAAACAGAGACAACACTGGATTTGTCATATTCACTAACAGTAAAATCAAATGAGGCTAAAGAAAGTCTGAGAGTGAGTATAAAATGCAGAAGTCTAAAGGTATTATGCACTAGGACAAGCACACAAAAAAAAGCACTTTGATACCTACATCATAAGCTCACTGCACCACACACAGAATTTCAGTAGTACTTAAAATTACAATTTGTATTCATATTCTTATCCACACCATTAAAACCTGACTCAACTCCTCCAACCTCTACCCTCCACCCAGAGGCCACACACTCTGCCCTAAATCCCACACAGCCCTGTGTGTCATAAGATGAGCCAATGGGAAGGAAAACTGGCCTGGTTGAACAGAGAACTTATGCTAAGACTCTGCCAAAAAAAGACAGTTGTTTACCTTCTTTGAAAGAAGCGACAGGCAACTCAGGAAGAGGACAGGGATGTTGCTAGGATATGCTGGAAGAACATTAGAAAGGCAAAAACACAGAAAGAACTTCACCTGGCCATCATTGTTAAAGATGATAAAAAATGTGTTTACAAACATATTAACAGCAAAAGGAGGGCCAAGGAGAATCTCCATCCTTCACTGGATGCAGCAGGGAACGTTTCCACCGAGGATGAGGAAAAGGCTGAGGTTCTCAATGCCTTCTTTACTCCTGGCTTTAATAGTCAGAGCAGTCATCATCAGGATACTCAGCCCCCCTGGCCTGGAAGACAGGGATGGAGAGCAGAATAAAGCTCCCACAGTTCAGCAGAAAACAGTCAGGGACCTGCTACTCCATCTAGACTGCCACAAGTCCATGGGGCCGGATGGGATCCAGAGGGTACTGAGGATGCAAGCCACTCACCACCATTTACCAGCAGTCCCAGTCAACCTGTGAGGTCTCTGACGACTGGAAGCTTGCCAGTGTGACGCCCATTTACAAGAAGGATCGGAAGGAGGATCCAGGGAACTACAGGCCTGTCAGCCTGACCTCAGCATCAGGGAAGGTTACAGAGCAGATCGTCTTGAGTGTGATCACATGGCATGTGAGGAACAATGAGGGGATCAGGCCTAGTCAGCATTGGTTCATGAAAGGCAGGTCCTGCTTGACCAACCTCATCTCCTTCTATGACCATGTGACCTGCCTGGTGGATGAGAGAAAGGCTGTGGATGTAGTCTACCTAGACTTCAGTAAAGCCTTTGACAATGTCTCTCACAGCATTCTCCTGGAGTAGTTGGCAGCCTGTGTCTTGGACAAGTGCACTATTCGATGGGTAAAGAACTGGCTGGATGGCTGGGCCCAGAGAGCGGTGGTGAATGGAGATGAATTCAGGTGACAACCAGTCATGAGTGGCGCTCCCCAGTGGTCAGTGCTGGGGCTAGTCCAGTTTAATATCTTTGTTGATGATCTGGATGAGGAACTTGAGTGCACCCTCAGTAAATTTGCAGACAACACCAAGTTGGGAGGAAGTGTTCATCTACCTGAGGGTAGGAAGGCCTTACAGAGGGATCTGAACAGGCTGGATCGATGGGCTGAGGCCAGTTGCAATAAGATCAAGTATTGGGTCCTGCTCCTTGGTCACAACAACTCAATGCGCCCCCTGCTACAAAAAGACATCGAGGCCCTGGAGTGTGCCCAAAGAAGGGCAATGAAGCTGGTGAAGGGCCTGGAGCACAAGGCTTATGGAGAGCTGCTGAGGGAATTGGGACTGTTTAGTCTGGAGAAGTGGAGGCTCAGGGAGACCTTATTGCACTCTACACCTGCCTGAAAGGTGTAGTGAGGTAGGGGTTGGCCTCTTCTCCCAGGTTAAGTAGCAACAGGACGAGAGGTAACCACTTCAAGTTGTGCCAGGGGAGGTTCAGATTGGATATGAGGAAAAATTTCTTCTCAGAAAGAGGGGTCAGGCATTGGAACAGGCTGCCTAGGGAAGTGGTGGAGTCTTCTTCCCTGGAGGTGTTCAAGAAACACATAGATGTGGCACTTAGGGACACAATTTAGTTAGAGCAGTGATGTTGGTTTGATGGTTGGACTAGATGATCTTAGAAGCCTTTTCCAACCTTAATGATTCTGTGATTCTATGAAAGTATTCCCCCTTGTCTCCCTCATAGACTGACTCCCTGAGGATAAAACGTAAAGATTGTAATTATTAATCGTTTCTGCGAGATGGTTCCCAAAGTACAAAGAAGACAGCAATGCCAAGTAAAGTACCAGATTAATCTCCCAGTCAGTGACTTTATCATAACATAACCCAGAGCTACACAGTACAGCAAAATGATGACCTTAATCCAGCCCCAAGAGACGATAAACAGCACAAGAAGGAACATATACAGCAAGTAAAGTCCTGCATAACCCAGTTCTGAGAAGAAACAGAACTGGTTTTGGATTTAAGATGAGAATAATGTTGATAACCCACCAATGTTTTAATTGTTGCAGATCACTCCTTACACACAGAGCCAAGCACTTCTTCTCATGCTGTCCTGCCAGCGAGGAGGCTGGGGGTGCACAAGAAGTGGGGAGGGGACTCAGCCAGAACAGCTGACACAAACCGCATACCATAAGATGTCATGCTGAACAACAGAACTGGGAGAGTCAGCTGGGAGGGGAGGCTGTTTCTTGGGACTAGCTGGGCATCAGTTGGCAGGTGGTGAGCAACTACACTGCGCATCATGCATTTTGTGCATTCTTCTTCTATCTTATTAAACTGTCTTTATCTCAGCTTACAAGTTTCAGCTTATTTTTTCTTTTTTTTTTTTCCCCAATCCCACTGGGGAGGAGGGGAGTTAGTGAAGGACTGTGCGGTGCTTAGCTGTCTGCAGGGTTAAACAACAACACGTGTAAACCCTTTGCCCCAGAGAAGTCAATAAGCACCAGAATTTCAGGTTCATCATATGTTTAAAGTGGTTGCAAATCTCAAGGTATCTTCACAGGCAATCTAGTGACTTTACAATCTGCAAAATATACAGAGCATGAGGAGCGAACTGTTTTTTCACTCTGAAAAGGAAAGCATTCCTGACAGAAGTTTGTAGGTGTTTTCATTATTATTATTACTTTTTGTGTGTGTGTGTGTGGTTGGTTAGATTTGTTTTGTTTTCTCCATTGGGTTCTTACATACTTGCTCTTATTAATGATGGGGTCTGTGGTTCTGTTCATTCAAATCAAGTGGGCAGTGATCTTTGGTGATCAGTGAGAAGGCACACAGGTGTCAACAAAGAAAATGGAAATGTGGAAAGCAAAATTATGCTGCTTTCAAGAGCATTGTATTTATTTTCAGACCTCATTCCAAATGAAGACAAGGACAAAATGTCATATGCATTCTGGACTGCATCTTCCACTACCTCTAAAAAAAGGAATGCTTTTACTAAATTTATTTTTCCCATTGCATCATGTTTAGAGCAACTACTTCCAATTACTTTTGACTGAAAGCCCTCCTCTGTTGCCTGAGATGTATAACATCTCTAAACATTCCTTCGACTCCTTTTACACAGGACTGTCTCTTCAGTGTTCATACTACAGTCTCTTCGTCTGTTTGCATGAAATAAAACAAACAGGCACTTTCATGTGATGCTCCTCCATGTTACTCCCTATGATCTCTCACTCTTCTCTACCATAACAAGCCCAATAGGTCATCCAGGCAAGGAAAAATACTCCTCCCACTTTTAGAGGAAGAATAGCTAGCGCAACACTTCTTAAAGGAATGTGACACATGACTACGAGTATACAAAATCAAGAACACATAGAATGTATGTTCTTCAGAGGTATAAGCTTTCTGATCCTTTATTGTCACTACTGTATGTTTTACAGTTTTCAGTCCTCTCCAAGAATTTCCTAGGCAAACTCAAGTTTAATTTATAATCTTTCAAGGGCTTCAGAAATATTATTTCATCTCCTCACAATAAACATTCACCTACTCACACATTAAAATCATAAAATGTCAAATGAAACTGATATTAAAAGAAGTTAGAGTACATGACTACCATTACAGAATATGACAATAATGTTGACTTCAATAACTTTATAACCAGGTAGAATATACAATCTTAAATGTAAATATTCTTCATAAATTGATCTTCGGCAATCTCACTTTGTTTATTTTTTTCAAACATGCGCCAACAGCATTGACAGCAAGAATTCCGGTCAGTTTCGTAGCTGGTACAGCTGGAATTAACTTTCTGGTTTTCATAAAATCAGACAAGTTATGTACTACGATCAGAAACTGAGAATCTCATTATCAAAAACTAGCAAGAAAATAAAGAATCAGTTCTGAAACTGTTTGAAAGAAAACATAGAGCATAAAAATCACTTGACGTAACAAATACTACTGTCTCAGCACATTTTACAGCCATTCTTTAGTTGTTCATATGGAAATTCCAAAGTACTGTTTATGTCACCCAAAAACATGGAGAACTTGTGTTTTTGTAGAAATTATTTTGGTACTTATTCCATAGGCTACAATTTCTCTTATTCTTTTTAATGACTCCTTTCATTACTTACTACATAACTGAAGAGCAGTCAGTGACTCAGCCTAAAAAGAATTTACTTTCCAACTCATATTGGTATGGGTGGATTCAGGGTGGTTCATGTGAATTCAAAGCCTTTTGACCAGATATGCCCATTACAAGCATGGAAGTGACTAGCACCTCCGTATATTCCCATGCAGTGGTAGAGGGACACAAGGCAACTGCAACTTCCAGCTTTCCTCCATTCAAAATTCACCTCAACTGAGGATGCTCTAAGAACAAAAAATAATTTGTGGTGCCCACGCAGACTGAAAAACTTTGGAAGATCCATTGTCATAAGCAGGTATTCTTCAACTGTATATCAGTGTAGTTTCCTAATAATTGAGACTTGCCAAAACCAAAGTCTGTCCTACAAAAAAATCACATCTACTTTCCAAGACAACTGTGTAATACTTCATAAAGTACTCCAACATGATGTTTCACTAAAAATCTTACATATCAACACTCTTCTGCAAGAGCCTTAGCATATTGTCTGAGTGCTGCTAGAATGTGTTTTGGTGAACAGTCACTAATGCAACAATGCAAACCAGCAACACACCATGATTCACACCATTATTCAGTCAAATGTACTTTGTGATAAACTGGTCTGGAGCAGCAACTAATGGCCTAAACAGATAATCCAAAAGATTTCTATCAGCCAGTGGGGTGATATGAAACACAGTATATGTATATAGAGAGTATTTCCTTTATAAAAGCACATGAAATGCAGCTCAGGAATCTGTCTTGATTTGCATGTCTGCTGTCACCTGGATCGAATCATTGACGTTTCCTCAGAGTTCACTAGCAGTAAGTATATGAGTATGATTCTGTACAGGCACTTATTGAATTCCCTGATAAGACCCCAGCTATATCATTTGATTTTTCAACTTACATTCCAAATTAAGAATTAATCAAGACAAAAGCGAATATTGCATTCTTGATACTCTTTGGTAAAGAAAAGTCAAGTCAACTTACTCATACCCTGTAGGATACATCTTACTGTCAGAAGAAATAAAACACAGAGGCTGCATCTGCTAGCCATGACAAGGAAAGCCAGTATACATTTGCAGCTCAATTGACAGCAGCTTTCAAGAGATTCTGAGCATTCATGCATAACACATGGGCACACCGAAAAATACTCGAGTAACCATCTTAAAAGCCTCCCATTGATCTATTCCTGTAGTTTGATCTCCATCTGAATCATGACACTGTAGATAAAGTAATGATTCCCACAGTAATAAATATTGTATTAGAAATTCAAGTTGTCATGAGAGCTACAAAAATAAATGTCTCTTTAGCAGAATACGTTCTCAAGATACCCTAGATTCAAGTGTAAATGTTACGTTTAACCTGCAGTGCAACTCACATTAAATCAGAATTGCTTAATAATGCAACAGAACTGTAATTATCTGATTCATTTCCTTACATTTAATTTCTCTCTTTTTTTCTTAGACCATTCATTTAAGATCTTCTGTAGATAAGACACCATGCTTAGAGGTTGACTAAATGAGGATATATGTGCCCACTCCTTACTTAAAAGGGAAACTATGAGAAGAACCATCAAGAACAATTTATCAGGATGCATTAAAATTCCATAACTATAAAATACAGTAGAGAGTTTCTTACTTGAACTGTAAAACTGAAATTCATCTGAAAGACACCACATGATGCTGGAACTACTGCTTGGTCAGCATGGATTCACCAAAGGGAAGTCATGCTTAGCCAATTAAATAAACATCTATAATGAAATGACTGGCCTGGTAGATGATGGGAGAACAGTGGATATTGTCTACATGGACTGCAGTAAGGCCTTTGACACTGTCTCCTAGAAGATCCTTATAGCGTACATTAAGATAAACTCTAATCTCAAACCAGCTACCACCTTTACAACTGTAAATTAAATTTCAGTCACCCATATGTAATGGATAATAGGACATCCTATCCTGTATGCAGAAATCGACATTAAGCAGTCAAGACTCCATTCTGCCTAACTAATACTTGCAGTCTCTCCTGAAATATTCTTTATTATGGGCTCATATTTTGTATGTACACGAGGGCATTGGTCCCCTGCTACACACATTAATACTCCATGTATCATGTGAACAAAAAAAAAAACAAAACAAAATTAAAATGGAAGAAGACTCAGAGGAGATGGGCAAGGGCTCTGAGATCATTAATTTCAGTAAACCATCTCGGGAGTTACTGACCACTGCTGTTGCAAAGGTAGATGAATTTATCAGAACATAAAGAGGACCAGATGGTTGTCTTTGCTTCAGACAAACAGCTGTATCCATTGCATAGATCAGCTGGTTGTGTAAATGTCTTTCCCAGACCGGATCAGAAGAGTGTGAATGTCTTCCTGATCCAGCCAGACTAGAATACAGGAACTGTGTACATGACTCAGTCCAACATAGAGCATAAAAACAGAACATGGAAAATGAATTTTGAAGACAGAAACAGGTTTGAGCAGACTTCAACCCATGCATCACTTCCTGAGAGCAGGTGACATCTAACATCTTGACAGTGAGCATATTAAGACCAGTTGGTCTTGAACCATATTTCTGTTGTGATCCAACTGTATATTGCAATTGCTATATTGCGTTTGTATTGTGATTTCAGTACATTGCTTATCACTCTGGTAATTTAAAATCCTGTGTATAAAGTTGGTATCATGTACACCTAAAAGAACCTAGTCAGAGACTAATGGACTCAGACACAAACAAAAAATTGAGTTCTGTTGTACTGGTATTGTGCATTGTATGCACACATAAAGAGACTGAGTGAGCTTGGTTAGTGAGCATAAATCCCCTTACTGAATACACTTTCACAATGTATCTTACTTTGATTTCAAAACCTTACCAATACATCATTAAATATATCACTGATTTTGGTAAGCTTTGATAATAAGCATATGGAGTGGCCTTCATACTACAAGAGTGACATGTCTGCCCACCTCCTTTCAATAAGATGTTATATGTAAGTCTGTTAGTATGTACAATTGTTTTTCTAAACACTCTCATATGAATAATGTCTGTTTCTTTAAACTTCTGCTATGCTTCTGTCTGTGACTGCACCACATATTCACGCAGGAGTCCAAAGTGGATCAATACCAGCCCCCAAAAAGTAGTCACAGGATGACATAAGGCAGGATATTACCATATCCTTAAAACCCCCCTCACTGCCATAGAATGAATCATAGAATGGCTTGGGTTGGAAGGGACCT
>VXAV01001970.1:4460-18190 GCA_013399715.1 Alectura lathami | reverse complement strand
AAAAAAAAAAAAAAAAAGCAGGAAGGTATAGATAGGATTTAAATATTTTGTAATTTGCCTGAATTAATTTTAATGGTGAAGAGGAACTGTGCCGTCTACAGTACTTACTGACAGGTCACAACTAGTGTAATTCAATGGAGCTATTGCAGACTGATTTATGACAGTTTAGAGCCCTATACATATACAGTTCCTTATTCCCCTAGAAGCCTGAATATATTCAGGATATTTAAATNTTCCCTTCCCTTCCCTTCCCATCTCTATTTCTCTCAGAGGTATTTTTTCATTAAAGTGGCTGTACTTTGGATCATCGTTGGCTGCTGCACGATCTCATTGCCCTTGGGAGTAATATCCCTTGCTGAAAAAGAATATCTCAATCATGGGCACTCAGACTGGTTCATACTTTCTAGTGATATTGCTTTTGACAGGGCAACTCACGGACTCTTATTCTAAACTGAGACTAAGAAGTGAGGAAGAGAATGAAAAGGAATCAGGTAAAAGTTAGTTTTCTATTTTGAAACACCAGGCTCTGAGTTAGCCTTCCTGTATAAATAAAAATCTTAGAAGGCATAGAGTTTTATGGCACTAGAATGTTGCTGAGGGGTATGTTGTACTGTTCTTTGTCTCTTGGTTTTGGTTATTTCATATGCTATAGTTATTTTAACACAGCACAGTTTTCCAGTTTTGTACACACAGTTTTGTAGAAAGAGGAGATACAGAGTTACAAAATCTTACTCTCTTTTGTAGGTGAGACTTCAGAGGTCTCAAACCTCAAAAAATGACACAAAGGGCAGCACATTTATTCAAAAAGTTTTATTCTAAATATCCAAAAGTTTTTATTTTTAGTGTCTTCCTAATAAAGGATTCTGTTATTGATCTCCATGTTTCAGGGAACCATCCATACTAACAGCCCAGAAGGAGAGAGACAGGGAACATAACTATGTCTTTGCAGCGCTGACCACTATAAGAGTAGTAGTCTAATTCCATTATTTGCTAAAGAAATACTTTGCCTAAATTGTAACTGAAATAAGAAAAAAAAATAATAAAAAATAAATAATAAAAAAAAACCACCAACAAGCATTTTCCAGATTATTACACAATTATTCTAGGTGACTTTTACCTTTCATCTACTCTGTTTTCAACAATTATTTAATTATTTGTTAAATACAAGGAGCCCTTTCAGGTGTGCTATGCATCAAGAGGACCAACAGTTTCCACACACTCTATTTAAAACAATCTGTCATAGACAGAGTAATTCTGAGCAGCCTGGAAATAATCCTTTACATCACGGTAAAGATGTATTTACGGAAGTATTTAGGCATTTTTAGAATAGAGATAGGCACTTTACGAAGCCAGCCCTGTTTTCAAAAGTTCCCAGATACCAAACTTCCATTGCAATTGCATTTCTCAAACAACTTGCCCCTTTTCTTCAAATTTATTTTTTTTAAGATTTTTTTTTTTTTTCTGCTTAGGTTGCAGTAAAAATCGCTATACTGCAAACAGTTCTTTTCAGATAACAATTTCAGGAGATGAAAAATAATATATGCAACATTACATACCCAGCTGAGCTTGTAAAATTAGTATTTGAGAAAAAGAAAACTAGCATTATTTTCTTCAAATACAGGCTCTTGTAGTTTTCCCACTCTTACAGAAAATAGCTTCACGAGTTTAAGACTACTCTTTTCTGAAAGGGAAGTAGGAGGAGGGTAGATTTTTTTTTTTTTAATTTACAAATATACTAAAGGATATCACTATAGTACCCAGATAGATTGATACAGAACCTTAATGTTTTCCTACCACTGATTTATTTCTTCAGTGGTTATTTATGAAGATAACTCCTTTTACATAAAGAAATCTGTTGTAATTCTGAATTGTTTGAGAATTAACAGACAAAAAATGTTGATGGACAGCTGGAAGGGACTACAGAAAATATTCTGGTTTCACTTTAATATTAAATTTATTTGCAATTGTAATCTCCTCTCAAGATATGAGGACTCTATGTCTGTACCTAAATCTTAAGTAATCAGTGATTTTTTAAGCAGGTTAAATGTCAGAATATTTATTAAGTTTCTTCTACACAATATCGGCATATATCAGTTTATAAATACATCCTTCAGGATATAAGATTCATTATAATAATGTAACTGTTCTGGAAAGGCATAGTGTAGTCTAATATGAATGCAGTACAGGATAGGATTGTCTAGCTGCAATCTGTCTGAATTTAGAGCTGTTATTACTTGCTGAAATTAGCTTTCCTTGGTATCCCTTTCTATAGTCTTGACATGCATCTTTCCCCTTGTTTCACCACCAAAATTGAACACAATTTTGTTGATAATCACTGCTTGATATTACCTTTTCTTAATATTTTAATTATGCCATGAAAGTAGAAGAGAGGTTCTCCAATCGTATTTAATTCATGTTGCAATTGACATTTGTCAGGAAGATAGCCTTATCCTTATTCCGTCATACTACAGTCACTATGCAAGAAGGGATATATCTTTTTATCTCTCAGTTATCTTTGTTTTTATTACATAGATCTTCAAAGCTAGTGATATACAGAGCACTCTTCTGTCCTCCTATATTCTGTGAAATCTTGGACAAAGACATTTTACAGATTCTGAGACTCCAGGAGCTTTCGTCCATGTTCAGATAAAGAAATACACTATAAGCTACAGGCATTGTTTGTTTAATTCCCCAGAGAAATGTGTGTAAGATTTATCAGTTTCAAGGAGAGAAAAAAAAAAAATATATATATATATCACTACATAGACGCATTCAGATAAATTTACTGATGCTGACTGGTAAGTGACCTGAGTTAGGTCTCCAGGGCCTTATTCAGCTTGTAAGAGCAGAATGCAGCAGTAAGCACGTTTATATCTCAGAAGCCATGTGCCTGCATTACCACTCAGCTCTAAGCAGGATAATTCACCCTTCTGTGAGTTATGAGAATATTTTCACTCTATGCTGCCCTATTCCATGTAGGTCTACCTGGGATTCTTGTATTTAGATAAAAGGACTTTACTAATTCCTGAATATTGCTGTCTATATTCAGACATAAACATGTTGCTGCAATCTCTTCATTGCACAAACGTTATGCTTTTGACTATTTCTTATAAAATTGCTTAAATTTTCTTTCTCAATACAGTTCCTGCGCAAGATGATCTTGTCCTCACAGTTAAGCCTTTATTATTTTTAATCTTTCTTTGTAACATTAGTTTATTGCATTTTTCAATTAAAAATATTTGTGTTTTTGCAAATTGAAACGATCCTCAATGGATATTCTTTGAATCTTCAGCAATGAATCTCAGTCAATTGTTCTACATTATGGTCTTGACTTTTCTTATCTCTTATCTCTATTTCTTATACAACATTTCTTCCCAAGTGACTGTGGATTCCTTGCTGAGTGTCTCTTCAGAAATTCCTTACTAGAACAGTAGCTTTCAGATTTTCACCTTCTGTCATTGATTCCATATAGTTTGTACAAAGGTTTTACAGCAAGAGGGTGAAAAAACACCAAAAGAGAAAACCATAGATAAAGGCCTAAGAAAGAGATATTTGTTTGTTAGAAAGTGTTTAAATTAGTGTTGTAGCTATTGTAATGTATCTAATTTGGCAAGTACTCTTGTCAATGTTTACTACAAATCAACATATAAATATATCTAATTAAGATGTTTTTGATGTCTGTATTTCATTAGATACCCAGCTTAATTCCTGGACAAGAAACCTAACATTTTTGTATGACTTTTAAATCCCTTTAAAGCTGACTAAATAAGCTTAAGCATTTCTTGTATCTATACAGAAACTGAAGAACCATTTATAAGGATTTTTTTTTTTTTTTATAAATGCTGCCATTTTCTATTTATAAACAGGTATCAGTCTTCACAAACTTGGTCATTATTCAGGATTTAATATTTGTGTTTTGGCCACTCCAGTCCTTTTCCATTTGTATCACTAGTAATATCTGCTTTGACTGTTGTGGAACAGGACCAAGGCTAATGCACAAGTAGTCGGTATGAAAATTGGCTTCAACTTCTCACTAAAGTATTGGAAGTTGTTTATTCTTTGACTGTCTCCTCAATCAGATGTTCGTTTTGTGGATTGATTGGAAAAAAAAAAAAAAAAAAAAAAAAGGTATTACGTAGGATAAATACACAGATGTGCTTAGACTTGGAATACTTTGAGAGGATCAGCACTGGAATGGAGACTCGCACTGAAAAACCTCTTCCAGCAAAGTACAACTGTGGCAAAAAACATGAAATCGAGGAAAAATAAGTGCAGAGCAGGAGGCAGGAGTAATGGCAGCCAAACCCCCATATGTACAAAGCCAGCCCTCAGGGAGCTCTGTGATCCAAGAGTATGGTGAACAGGATGTGGCACATCAGAAGGCATGGACCCACAGTTCACCCAGGCAAGGCCTGTCCCCCTGGGGGTAGAAATGTAAGTACAACAGGTAATTATCACCCTCTAATTACAGGGCCTTCATCCTCTAATTGCAGGTTTATCACCCTCTGGGTGACCTAGACATGTTATCCAGCCAAGGGAGAGCCAGGGTGTCTGCACCCCTCAGAAAGAATTCAGAGACACAGACTGAACTCCCTCCCTAACAAGCATGTGTCTGTCCAGGCCTCTGGCTGTAGAGAATGCCAGAGCCTTTCATTGGCATTGCATGGCAGCAGTGAAAACAGCTGTGTGAGGTGTGAGCACGTGGACAACCTGCTCAGCCTAGTGGCAAAGCTCCATGATAAAACAGATAAGTTGAGAAGTATCAAGGGTCTCAAGAAAAAAAAAAAAAAAAAAGAAAAAGAGCAGAGAAACCATGTCCTGTCCCCCCTAAGAAGAGATCAACTACATGGGAAGGCACAAGCACCAGGACACCCTGTATCCTCTCACTGCCAGGCTGAGAGGAACTGCTCAAAGGAAGAGAGTGGATGGAAGCAAGTCTGCACTTGGGGTTACAGGGAAACCCCCTCCTTGCCCAGTCTACCCCCTCAGAACAATGGGTATGGGTCCCTGGATGCAGAATGCCCATCTGTGGGTGACAACAGGCAATCTACACTTGAGGAACCATCTCAACAAAAAACACAAAACCCTTCCGCCATCATTAGGGATGCACCCACTAAGAATCACACAATTGTAGAATGGTTTGGGTTGGAAGGAGCCTTAAAGACCACCTAGTTCCAACACCCCGGGCATGGGCAGGGACACCTCCCATTAGACCAGGTTGCTCAGAGCCCCATCCAGCCTGGCCTTGAACACTTCCAGGGAGGGGGCATCCACAGCCTCTCTGGGCAACCTGTACCAGTGTCTCACCACCCTGACAGGAAAGAATTTCTTCCTAACATCTAGCCTAAATCTCCCCTCTTCCAGTTTATGTCCATTACCTCTTGTCCTGTCACTACATACACTTTTAAAGAGTCCCTCCCCAGTTCTCCTGCAGGCTGCCTTCAGGTACTGGAAGGCCGCTATCAGGTCCCTCCAGAGCCTTCTCTTCTCCAGGCTGAACAACCCCTGAACATCTCTCAGCCTGCCTTCACAGGCTCCACACAGGGTGCTCCAGCCCTCTGACCATCTTTGTGGCCATCCTCTGGACCCCCTCCAACAGCTCAATATCCTTCTTGTGTTGGGGGCCCCAGAACTGGATGCAGTACTCCAGGTGGGGTCTCACAAGAGCAGAGTAGAGGGACAGAATCACCTCCCTTGCCCTGCTGGTCACGCTTCTCTTGATGCAGCCCAGGGTGTAGTTGGCCTTCTGGGCTGCAAGCACACATTGTTGGCTCATGTTGAGTATTTCATCAACAAACACCCCCAAATCCTTTTCCTCAGAGCTGCTTTCCAGCCATTCTCCACCCAATCTGTATTTGTGCTTGGGATTAGCAGTGTATCTTCACAGCCCTGAAAGACAACCTCACCCTGTGCTGCATGAAAAGAAGCATGGCCAGCAGGTCAAGGGAGCTGATCCTGCCCTTCAATTCTGCACTGGTGAGACACCACCTGGAGCACTGTGTCCAGATATGAAGTCCTCAGTAATGGAGAGATATGGACCTGCTGGAGCACGTCTAGAGAAGGGCCACAAAAATTGTTTAAGGGATGGAACACCTCCCCTATGAGGACAGGCTGAGAAAGTTGGGGCTGTTCAGCCTGGAGAAGAGAAGGCTCTGGGGACACCTGAGAGCAGCCTTTCAATATCTTATGGGGGCTTCCAAGAACGAAGGGGACAGGCTCTTTAGCAGGGTTTGTTATGACAGGACTAGGGAAAATGGTTTCAAATTGAGAGAGGGGAGATTTAGACTAGATATAAGGTAAAAGGTTATTACAATAAGAGTAGTGAAGCACTGGAAAATGTTGCCCAGAGAGGTGGTGGATGTCTCATCCCTGAAGACCCTCAAGGTCAAGCTGGATAGGGCTCTGAGCAACCTGATCTAGCTGCAGTTGTCCCTGTGCACTGCAAGTGAGTTGGACTAGATGGCCTTTAATGTCCCTTCCAACTCAGACAATTCTATGGTTCTATGACTTATCTTTTTTTTTTTTTTTTTAATTTTCTCAACTAGATGATTAAGACCAGTTTTGAGGAACTGATGCAAGACGTATAGACAGTATACAGATTTAAAGACCATTCGACTTTATTTTGAGTGAAAGATAACTCATCAAACTACCATTTAACCATCACTGTTACTATATGAAGATATATAGCAGTTAGAATCAGATTTAATCAGATTAAGCTTTTTTGATTCTATTAATTCTTTAAAAAACATAATGCAATGCGAAGTGTTCTAATATATAGTAGTATGATATGATACAGTATGGTACAATAAGATATGATATGATATGATATGATATGATATGATATGATATGATACAATATAATGTTGATATAATACAATATTTATATAATATCATAACATAATATAGTAATAAGTAGTCGTGGTGGTGTATACTTTTAGAGTTTAAGAACATAGTCTATTTTCTAAACAACACAATTCCTTGAGTTGTAATCTTATATTAGGCAGAGTTAGTAGTAATTATGCTACTCTGTTTTTAGAAAAACTTTATTGCAAAGAATAAGATTTTGATAAAACTAAAAGAAAAGTTAAAAACCAAAAGTATACATATTGATTTTCTATTTTTTTTAGTCTTATTTCCTTAAAAAATTGTTAGCAGTGTCACATAGTTCCTCTAAGATATTATAAGAATGCCCATGGTGGAGAAAGAAATTACTTTGAAAAGAACAGAAAAGATTAAAAAATCTATCAAAAGATGTCAGTTCTTCACAGAAAATTAAATGGGCTTGAAAGCAAATGTCAACTGTAAATCAACTTCAACAGAAATTTTCACACATTTGCTAAAACCTGCTGATTTCTAGAGTGTAAATATAAATAAGCTTTTAAGATTTCTCTCAAAATATAATTCTCAGAATGTGGTTGTTTAACCCACAATAGCTCCCAACAGTTTCTTGCTCAACACCCCCAGTCCACGGAAGCCCAGGCCTGCTGTACCACCAGTGGCCGGTATCAATGGGATGCAGGAGGGAAGTGAGTAAAGGAAAAAATGTAAAACTTGAGGGTTAAGACAAAAAAAAAAAAATTACTAGAATAGCTAAGGAACAAGAGATAATAAAAATGTAAAGGGGATATGTGGGTAATAATACTGATAATTTGAAAGCAGTAGATTACGAGAAAGGTGATTTCTCACCCACACACAAGACCAACCTGGAAGGGGAAAAAGAGCCACACAAGCCACGGCTTCCCCGCCTCACTGGAAAGCAGGAGGAGGGTTGTGACATGGTGTATATGGTATGGAATACCTGGTGGGTTAATTTAAGTTCAACTTCCTATCTCCTTCTGTTCCATCATTCACAGATTCAGCTATGCTAGAAACCATGACACAGAACAATTCAACCCTGTGCTGTGCAAGTGATGGAAAGGAAAGGGAAAAAATATAGTGATGAGAAATAAATTCCATTGACTTCACTATGCTTAGTCACAAGTCAACATTTCAGCCAGTCTGAATACAGAAACGCTAGAGAATATTTGGTACCCAATAAATCTTACCTTCAGTGGCAGGGAGCAGATGCTGGGAAATACCTACTTCCATGTTCAGAAGAAAAAAGTTTCCTTTCCTTTCTCTGCTTAGCCTGAATTATCAAAAAGCTCATCTCGTCCTCTTTTTTTTTTTTTTTTCATCTCACTACTCATTGTTTTTCACTACTAATGCCTGGATAAAGCAGAGTCAAAATTTAGTAGCACTACATGGCTTTTAGCCATAAGGGAGTAAATTGAAACCTCTTGTATGAACTTGCCAGGCTTAACTCTGGTCATTGTTAACATGAAATAAGGAATTCTCTGCATGGTACTGGACTTTTACAGAGGGACATCGTAGCATTGCCAGTAACAACACAGAGAAGGCAAAACATTCCAATTTTGCTAGTAACTTTGAAGCTTGTTGAACAAATTTACATTAAATATTTTTAAATCAACACACTTATTTACACAATTTTCAGGTAAGATCTGGAAGTGACACATTCTCAATGGTGTCACTGGGCTCAACCTCAAGGGTGATGGTCTTGCCAGTCAGGGTCTTCACAAAGATCTGCATGTTTAAGTCTCCGGCCCTGAACGCAGCTCACAATCCCCAACTCTCCTCGCTCCGCGGCTGGAATCTGTAGATTTTATAGTATCTGGAATCTGTAGAAATTATAGTAGAAAGTTAATACTATGTGAATATTTAGAAGGGGCAAATTAACCTGTGTAATAGATCTGGTTAATTATAGGACTACTGTCAGATTGATATTGAACCTGAAGAAAATAATGGAACAGCTGGAACAGGGTTTGATTAGAAAAGAATTAAGAGGAGTTAATATAATTAATGTCAATTAACATGGACTTATGAAAAGTAAGTCTTTTCACTTTAACTTAGTATCTCCTTTGAATAAAACTGCAAATTTGGGGGATGCACATAATCTCTTCCTTTGGTTTAGTATAATTTCATTTAACGTAATGAGTAGTACAATACAAAATCCCTATGGTATATACTGATGTAATAAAACTTGGTTAGCAGTGTTCCTTGAAGGATTAATTAGCATTTGATTCCTGATCCAACAATAAATATAAGCATTAACAAAATTTTACTGTAAATTTTATACAAAGACAAGACTGATTTATTAAATCATAAAAAAATTACTGACATAAACAAAATCACTCATAAACTAGCTGAATTACAATAGGACAGGAAAATGTAACACATATTAACAGACTGGAGAGTCATTCAGGGAGGAACTGGTTCTGAAAAAAAATCTTGGTTATTCAGCTGCAGTATAACCTAGTGTGAGTTACTGTGGCCAACAACCTGGCCAATGAATGAATGAATTATATATTTTCCATGGGAAAATACTTTAATTGGAGCAGAAGTTTTGTTACCTCTGTGTCATGTAAATAGCTACGTATTTGACATGGATATGACTGGAATACTGAGTCCAGTTGTGGTGTCTGTAACTTCACATTTTTCAGTAATAGTCCTGAAAGAATTCAGATTGTCAAAAAAAGGTCAAAAGCATTATCTAATAGTTGAAATAAGTTCATTAGGGAGGTCTAACAAAAACATTGGTAGCATTCATTTCACTTTTTTTTTTTTTTTTTTAATAATTAATTTTATATACAGATGGCAATGTATGTTTGTACATTTCCTACATTTTGTTGCCTACCAGCCCCAGATCCTACCCTCTAATTTATACTCTTTACCAGCAACTTATCCTTTTTCTCTTTTGTCATTATAGGCAATCACAGACTTGAAACGAGCTCGCTCTATTTAGCTTATCAAAGAAAAGTTTCAGGGTGACAAAATCAAGCTTTATAGTAGTCTACCTAGGAACAGAATTCTGATTAATTGAGCATTTTTCAGAATGACAGAAAAGAAGCAATTGATGGAAGCTCAAGATAGATGAATTCATACCAGAAACAGGAGAAAGTTTTTTATCTTGATAGTAATTAAATACTGGGAAATTTACCAAGTCGAAAAGATTTTCAGTTACTGGTAATTTACAAACTAACATTCCTTTTATTTTATTTTTTACTTTTTTATTATTATTATTTCTTCCAAACATATAGTAGTTCAAACATATCCATTAGTTATGAAATAATTATTGATATCAGTACACCCTACTGTCTGAATGATACAAGAGTTCAGAAGTGCTAACCACTGTGACTTCTTTTATCTATACAATATATGGAAATACAAATACAGGTTAGTTTTTGTCAAAGTGATAAAACATATGTCACTATGGCCTATTGTAAAATTACATACTGCTCTTTAGAGCTGAGTTCTTCTGAATTTTTTTTTTTTTTTTTCAGACTGCTGATCAGAAAATGAGGGCTTTTATTGTCTTGTTATGAGAATCTTTGTTGTTAACCCAACAGCAGAATATGAAAATAAATATATAATTGAATCACAAGTTCTCCTTCAAGCTTTCAAGACTTTGCTTAATGCAGCCAAGAATACCTCTAGCCCTCTTAGAGGGAAGGACACATTTGTGGCTTGTATTCAAATTGGTGTCCACATAGGTCCTGTTCTGCAAAGCTGCTTTCCAGCTGGGTTGTCTCCAGCACGTCATGGTGCCTTGGACTGGTTGTTCTGTTTCAGGAGCTGGACTCTGCACTTCTACCTATTTCCACTGAGCTTGTTTCTCCAGCCTGTTGAAGATCCTCTGGAAGGCAGCATGGCCTCTGGNGACGCACATACACTGTCATCCAGATTATTAATGAAGATGTTAATCAGGACTTGACTTAGTATTGACTCCTGGGGTACTCCACCTGTTACTGGCCTCCAGCTAGATTTTGCACCACTGACCCACGCTCTGGGCCCAGCTGTTCAGACAGTTTTTAAACCACATAACTCTCTCCTCATCCAGGCCATACTCAACTACTATATACTACTATATATATATATATATAACTACTATATACTACTATAAGGTACTTGTGGGCGACAGTGTCAAAGACCCTACCTCAAGTCTAGGAAGACAGTTTCCACTGCTCTCTTCAGTTTGAAGAAATTAATTTTTGGAATATAGTCACAGCTGAACTGACCCATTAAAAAATGGTACTGTACATTTCTTATTAGAGGAATAATGTGTCCTCTGGCAAAAAAATAGACATAGTCCTTTTGAAGCAAGTCCAGGGGGCCACAAAGTTGATCAGAGAGCTAGAGCACCTCTCTTTTGAAGACAAGCTGAGAGCTAGTGTTGTTCAGCCTGGAGAAGAGAAGGCTCCAGGGAGACCTTATGCTGCCTTCCAGTTCTTAAAGACAGGGAGGAACTCTTTATCACAGAGTGTAATGATAGGACAATGTGTGTGGTGAGGCACTAGAACAGGCTGCCCAGAGAAGCTGTGGA
This sequence comes from Alectura lathami, assembly GCA_013399715.1. Classification (NCBI taxonomy): domain Eukaryota; kingdom Metazoa; phylum Chordata; class Aves; order Galliformes; family Megapodiidae; genus Alectura; species Alectura lathami. The sequence goes on along the minus strand of VXAV01001970.1, from coordinate 6,810 downwards.
TGCCCCATCCCTGGAGTCATTCAAGGGCAGGTTGGATGTGGCCCTGGGCAATCTGATCTAGTGTGTAGCCACCCTGCCCATGGCACGGGGGTTAGTACTGGATGATCTTAAAGGCACCTTTCAACCCAAACCATTACATTAATCTGATTCTAAGAAGGTTTCTGTTACGGTCTTTAACTGAGTAAGGCAAATTCATCTAGGTACATGCTGCTTAAGAAACAGTTAATTCACAGAAGAACAGTGCCATCATTGTGCTCAAAATTTTAACTTTTATGATTTGTTTATCCGTGGTATACAACTTATAAATATATTTTTTCCAAGAAACTCACTGTTGATGTTTATATGAAGTAGCATGATCATCCTAGACAGGTGAGGTTTGCTGGTATGGAAGTTTTACTTCACATGACTTGTTGTTTCTCTTCAGTGAAGCAACCAACAGTGTATAAATGTATTAAGAAGAAATATTCTCCCAATCATGCCCAAGGACTTAAATGTTTTGACTCATGGAGGAGTTCAGAAATTAATTCTGTGGATTTTTTTTTTTTTTTGACTAGTATTAGCACTAGTCTACCACTGCGTCTACCATTCTTTTACTAAATAAATGAAGATTCTGTCAGTATAACAAGGTCCTTATGATCGTTTGTCTGCTATTGTCAACTAACTGTGTATATATTAGAGAAAATTGCTAGTATGATCTCTAATTAACTGACCAACTCAGTATGGAAGTGTCATAGTGCACAAATGGGTGCCGATAGGAGAATAAATATTCTTTCTATGCAGTGTTTGTTTATCTTTGTGGTCTACAAAGGGCATCCCAGTGACAGGAAAGCTTTTTTTCTTTGTGCATATTCAATATAGTTAGAAATGCAGAATCAAAATTATATCTACTGTAATCATTAGTGAGAGCCCTTTCAAAGATGCAGGTGTTTGTTCAGGGCTTATAAAATGCTCCTAACTTAAAATTTATGGTGTAACATATTGAATCTTTGTGCATCAAGTACAATAGAAACACAAAGATAAGGTCAGTTAAATTTTCCTCTACAACACATTAAAATAAGACTATATGCTCTGATATAAACTGTGGCATGTGTATACTAAACAGAGTACAGTGCAGTCTCCAGACCAAATAGCAGTGCAATCTGTATATGCATGTTACAATGTAATGCCTAGAAAAAAAGATATTGGTTTGATCCTTAGAATAGAACTGCCCTCAGCTGCAAACTTTAAGTTTCAGCACGTCTTGTAAATGTAGTGCAGTGTCCTACTTAGTACTTGTTCCTCTTCCAGTTATCTTACAGACATTTTTTTGCATTAAGTTTGTTGCTAAACTTTATTTCTTTTCTTGATTTGATATTTCCTTTGTGGAAAAAATCTCTGAGTAGCTGGTTTTGTTTGTGTTATGTATTGAATCTTTTTTGCTTATTTTAGTCATCCATTTCAAGATAAAAATAAGTGCTGAATCATATGATTGTTATGAACACAGAAAATGACTGTTTATCTCACTTTATCCTAAATGTACACAAATAATTGTAGTGTAAATCTTCTGTTTATCTAACATAATTAAATCTTTACAGATTATTTCATGCACATAGGAATATAATATATTCATAACAGATAAGAAAGCAAAACTGCAGTTAATGAATGTTCATGCTGGAATAATTATATTTTCTTATTTAATATATACTTAAAATGAATATATTGGCAGTTGCTTATTCTTTAAACAGATTAACTTCAGCTTGTATAATCCTTCTAGTCTTCAACCTTCAGAGTAAAACTTCACAGATGCATAGAGAAAGCTGGCAGTTTACTATTTCCACTGGAATAAAAAGACTTTTTTTACATCTACTGCATGTTGCTAATTTCTATGCTGTACTTGGTACAAGTTATGTTGATGTAGTAAAAGTAAGACTTTTTGGACTGATTCAGCGATTCTAAAAGGGAATTCAGATATCTGAAAAAAAAAGTTCTGAGTTCATTTTGCCTTGCAGAACAATCAGATATGGATTCCACATGCACATTAAGTTCAACAATCACAGAATCACAGAACGGCTTGAGCTGAACCCAGGACCATAAAGATCACCTAGTTCCAGTCCCCATGCCATGGGCAGGGTTGCCAGCCACTAGGTAAGGCTGCCTAGGGCTGCATTCAGCCTGATCTTGAGCTCCTCCAGGCACAAAGAACCCAAAGGTTTTCTGGGCAGCCTGTGCCAGTGCCTCACCACTCTCTGAGTAAAGAATTCTTCCTAACATATGATCTAAATCTCCCCTCTTTTAGTTTAAAACCATTCCCCCTTGTCCTATCACTATCAGACCATGTAAAGGGTTAGCCTCTATCTTTTTTTTTTTTTTT
>VXAV01001969.1:0-51624 GCA_013399715.1 Alectura lathami | reverse complement strand
TGGGTGGGGCTCTGAGCAGCCTGGTCTGGTGGGAGGTGTCCGTGCCCACGGCAGGGGGGTTGGAACGAGATGATCTTCAGGGTCCCTTCAACCCAAACCACTCTATGATGCTATGCTGTGATTCAGAATACCACAGTTACAAAGCTGACATTTCTTGCGTGGATGGTGGGAAGCATTGGGCGCCTCTCTGGGAATCATCCGCAGTGCCAGAGGGAGATGCCTGGGGTAGGTCAGGGTGAGCTGCCAGGTGGGATCTGTCTCACCTGGGTATTGAAGAGAAGGGGTTGGAACTTCTGGACTGCAAAATAAGCAGAAGAACTAAGGCATCCGGTAATTGTTTTGAACCCCTTGAGACATCTCAAGTAACTGGCAATTTGTTTGTGTGCACCTTCTACAGCCCTGCTGTAAACTCGAGCTACTTCATGAGGGGGAATACAGTTCCCACGCTGGCTGTCGTGCTTCATTTGAACTTACCTGGCAGTAAGAGGTGGAGGGGAGAAAGAGGTCTCGGTCAAGTCAGATGTTGCAGCACACACAGAAGCAGTATCTCCTTCTGGGTTTTGTTGACGCATTTTTCCTCTGTCTAGGTTTTATTGATATATTTTCCGAATCGAAAGAGCGCCTTGGTCTTCATGCCTCCATGATACTGAGGTTCTTGCACCGGAATCGGATTTCCAGCACTGCCATCCCGTACCCAGTGCTGGAGTATTTCAACAACACCTGCACGATGCGCTCTTCTGTGTTGAAGGACTCTCTGGATCGGCTTCTCCTAAAAGAGAGAGGTACGTCATGGCTTTTTTTCCTTCCAGAATGGTAGCATAACCATAGCTTGAAGGTGAGCATTTTCTGAGGTTGACTGTCTAGTACTACTAAAGTAACTTACTGTTTAGGGGTGGAAGTGGTGAAACCATTCCAGATGAGGCCGTCTCGGTGGTTTCCCTAGAGGGGGAGTTCCTTTTCTTCAGCTCTCTGTGCTTTTACTGGAACAGATCAAGTTATCTGGGGAAGCAGTCTGCCTTGTCCCCTCCCTAGAATAGCTGGGCTGAGGTTTTCTCCATCATATGTTACTTCATCCTCTTATCTTTTTGTATTTTGGCATGAAAACCCAATAATTATGATGGACTAGGAAGGGAGGGCTGTGAAACTGCAGGTAGAGAAGGTATTTGCATGCTGCAAGTGGCAGATGGGGGCTATTGAGATTTCATCTGAGATTAGACTTTGCTGCCTTTTATTTTCTGTCAGAAACGCTTCCCCAGGAGCTGTGCTCTATGCCAACGAGTTAATTTATTTGAGATTATTCTAAAAGTGTAACAATTCTCAAAAACAAGCAAAAAAAGTATGCTATGAGTGATTTTTTTTTTTTTTTTTACTTTGTCTTTTCTGCAGAATACCCCAGTGACTTGAATGGTAACGAGGAGTTGGACAAGCTGAAGTCTGTCACAAAGTGCTACACTCACATAGAAACCTCATCCAATTCTGCTGATATTGACAAGATGACGAACGGGGAAACGACATCCTTCTGGCAGTCCGACGGGAGTGCACGCTCGCACTGGATACGGTGAGTGCCGCAGCAGCCAGCGGGGTGCAGCTGAAATAAATCAGAGAGTTACTGAGTGACAGATGGATCTACTTGAAAACGTGTCATGAATTTCTGCATAAAGCTCAAAGGCCTTTAAAGGCCACGCGTCTTCCATGCTGGTGCATGCGCTTGTATAGCAAAGCTTTCCAACCCGTGTTGGTGGTTAGTGCTTGAATGGAAGTGCTTTGCCACCATCCAGACAGGTACTGCTCCTTGAAACAGAAAACTTTAGTGTTGTTTGGTAGCAGATCTAACAACTTCTGTTTATTTTGGTTTTTTAATGGAAAAAAAAACTTATTTTGTCCACTATTAACACTTTTATTCCTCAAGAATGAATTTTCAGTTGAAGAGCTGAACAATAGAAAACTCTGCAGTCTGTCTGTCAGAGATGATGGTCTTTTAAGTCAACTACAAATTTTCTAGCACACCATGACACAGGGTTGGTGATGCCTATGAAGCATTAGATAATTTCCAGTGGATTCATTTATGTTTGTAAAAGTGGAAACTGGGTGAGGCACGGCTGAAAGCAAAGCGCTTGTTTCATCTTCTGTTTCAAGAAATGTTTTTTCTTTGCTTTGCAGTTTAAAGATGAAACCAGATGTTGTGTTGAGACATCTGTCCATTGCAGTGGCAGCTAATGACCAGAGCTACATGCCGCAGCAGGTCACAGTGGCAGTGGGAAGGAATGCCAGCAGCCTGCAGGAGGTCCGAGACGTTCACATTCCAAGCAATGTCACGGGCTACGTGACGCTGTTGGAGAACGCCAACATCAGCCAGATGTGTGAGTCAATGAGGATACCTCTGGTGTGTTGCTGTGTTGCTTTTCTGAAGGTGGAAATGTGGGTAGGTCATAGAACATCCATCATCAGGGCAGCAACTCTTGACCTTGCTCTCCAGTCAGAGAAATGGTTTTAATTGTAGTTTAATTTCTGGCCCGTAAGGGAGCCTTTGAGGCTTTCTCATAGCATCTGGAACTCGGGTTAAGGGTTGAAGAGCTAGAATGATTAAAATGCAGTTTCAGCCTCTCAGTTTGAAGGCAGCAGGCAATGTTAAAATATCTTTGCTTGCGGAGTGAAAGCAAATGTTAGATAATGGTATCTATTAAAAAAAAAAAAATTGTATCTGGGAGAATATTTTTTTGTATCTGAAGAGTCGCTCAGATGGTTTTTGTAAAGCAGGTTTCATGCTAAGGGTTTCTAAGCAGTGTTATTTTTAAGTCTGGTGGATCTGTGGTTGCTGTGTTGTAGTCAGTCTGAGGGAAGCTTCTCCTTCCTAAGATGGTTTCTGAAGCTTCAGAAACTTTCTCTTCACCTCAGCTACTTTTCACTAAGGGAAACTTTCACTGCCACAGGAGCCAGCAGCAAGGACACTGTTCCTCAAAAGTAACTAAGAGTGTTATCTTTGCAAAATGGTTGAAAACTTAGGTGAACGTTTTTGTGGAACATAAAAGTTTGCATTGAAGCTTCACTCTTTGTCCTTACCTTCCCCATCCCTTCCTGACCCAAGACACTTCCTATGCATGTAGGTGAAGAGGTATGGTCAGTACTGCCAAAATAATCTGTAACCTATTTTCCAGTTTGGAGCTCTTTTATTACTTTTTTTCGTAATTTCTAGCAGTGGATCACATAAGCCATTTCAAAGTCTGAATTTTCCAGATCATAAGGTTCTTTAAGAAACATGCATGTGCTGCCTGTCCATCTGTGGGAGTACTCTTGCATACCTTCTGCTATTTCTCTCTGAGGTTTTGCAGTAATTCCTTTAAATATCTGAATTCTTCTACGTCTGATCCAGGAGAAATGGAAAAAAAAAAACCCAAAAAAAAAACAACCCTGTTTTTCACTTTGACAGATGTACAGATAAACATCAAGCGTTGCCTTAGTGATGGGTGTGACACCAGAATCCACGGGCTCAGGGCCGTTGGCTACCAGCGGGTGAAGAAGGTGGGCGTCTCGGTCTGTGACGCGTCGGCTATCTGGTACTGGTCTCTGCTGACCTCTCTGGTGACAGCTTCCATGGAAACAAACCCAGCATTTGTTCACACTATCTTACAGAATACTCAGTAAGTACCAAACTTCATGGCTGTTTTTTTTTTTTGTGACTACATTCAGATCTGTAAACCAATCTGCCTGGTGTAACTGGTTTCCCCTCCATCCATTAAGATATTTGAACATCCTTTTAGCTACCACATTGTTAAATTTTTTATATTTCACCTTCATCCTCTTGCACACACTGGAACAAGTATAGTTCTCATACCTGTTGCAGCTGATCTGCTTGTTAAGCCATGACTGAATGGGTTTTACCTGCCCATTGGCTTGCCGTGTTCTCAAGAAGCCTAGAATTAAATGGCTTTCCCTCTGCTAACTTTATTGATTATAAATATTGGACAGCTTCCACTTATGAATGGAGCTTAATTTAGCTTCTTCTCCAGCAGTTTTTGCTTGTGTAACCCCTTGCCCCTCGTTACATGGAGCGCGGTTGGGTATGTGCAGTATCACTGCAGATCCTTGCTGGCGGTGACCAGCTGCTTTCTGTGTAATGTTTCCTTGTCTAGCTGCCAAGCGCTTCTGCTCGATGACTTGAAGGATTGGAATCCTAACAGCATGGCTGCACACCCACGCCAACTTTTATAGAGCTTAGCTAGCGTGACACCACCCCGTTTAGGAGCTCCACTGTCGCTAGCTAATGGGTTCTGTGGGCTGAAGTCCATTAGTGCTATCTTTCATTTGCGTAATCCATGCAAACCTTAGTAGTTTAGGTGGCTTTGTATATGCTCATGTCTGCTTGAGGAATATTCATAGTAACTTTACTATAGTTCAGAGTTTCTACATAGTTTACTGAAACTGAAGGCCTTCAGTTTTGCTACAGTTTAGCTATTTGGTAGCTTGGGATTCGTGCTACTTTAAAAGGAGTTAAAAAAGGGGAAATCTTTACCACAGAAAAAAAGCATTCAGGAATAACAAATTCAGTGCTGGGAGGTAAAGGGCCCAAAACCAAACCAGTGTTGGATAGAATGAACTGATGTAACCCCTGTTTTCAGGGGTTATTACATTGTGTTAGGAACTCAAACAGAAGTTCATGTTGAAATCGTTCTGAAAGATTTTAAAATCAATTTTCCCATGTTATTGCTCTTGCTTAATTCTGAAACTATTTAAAAGTAGGTAGTATTTAGACTATTTCTAATTAGAGCTATTTCTAATTCTGTCATAGATTTAATTTAAAACACATTGATTTATTTCTCATCGAATCTGAGATTGAGATTCAAGGTGACCTAACAATCACTGAACTTTCTCCATCTATGGTGCAATTGTTTTTAACTTCTGAAAAGATCGTCTGTGTAAATAGGTTCTTCGTGCATTCAGAAGCCGTTTGTAGAGGCCTACCTGTAAAAAGCAGAAAGAGTCAAATGTCTGTCTCATTTCAGAAGTCTGTGTTCTTCCATTGTCTGGTTTTCTGAAGCTGTGTTCCATCCCTTTTACTAGGAAAGCACTGCAACACATGCCACCTCTGTCCCTAACACCAGGCTCCACAGATTTTTCAAGCTTCTTATCTCCAAATGTTTTGCAAGAAGTAGATAGCTTCCTTATAAGAATAACAAGGTGAGACTCTTGTTTATTTTGATGCAACGGTTTAGAAGAATTTGTATAGCAATTGTATCATATTTGTTACCTACCTGCTCTTTTTTTAGTCTCTCGAAAACTTCAAAGGCAATAAGAAGCTGGCACCTTAGATTTTCTGTGTGAGCATTATTTATTTAAGAAGAAGGTGTCTACCTCTCTGTCTTTGGTTTGAAGTGCTGTGTGATGGTGTGCTTCCGTGCTGGGATGATGCATGGTGGTTTAAATGGGGCTGGAGGGACTTTGATCATGAAGAAGAAATTTCACCTCCCAGCAATTCCAAAGGTCAAAGACTGGTTTTGATTGCGTGGTCCTATGCTGTGACAGAGCACTTAAGGCAATGGTTAGCAGGCCACGCTGGGACTACTGATGACAGGGAAGAGGAAACTGAGCTGGGATAGCTGCTGTCAGAAGGCAGTCCAACTGGCGTGACTGCTCTCAGAGCCTGGCTGCTAGCACTTAAAGGGAGCGTGGATTTTGCTGTTTGGGGAAACCTTTTGTTTACAGAGGCTGTTGCAAAGCACACCTCCAAGAAACTGGTGTGCTGCTGTGCAGGCAGTTTAGGCAGCGTTTGCTGGTCATCAGCTTCTCTAGGAGATGTTGGAGGGACAAGTTCAGGTCACAGGTTTCCTTTTGGGAGCTTGTTCTGCACAGGTCAGGGTGTTACTAACCTGCAGAACTCTCTAAAATACCAAACATTTATTGTAGCAACTGCAACAAGCCGCATAGCTACTAGGTTTTATGGTTTGGTGATTTAGAGAGTTCTCCAATTAGGTTACCATGGAAGGAACAGGTACCACGTATTAAAATAGTACTTGATGCACTTATCCTGAGGTTGTATTTTTCATATGGTTGAGTTGTTTTTTTCTTTTTCCTTTCCTCTCCCCAGTTGTTGTACTACTCCAGAGGTTGAACTTACCCTCCTGGCCTTTGCCTTAGCCAGGGGGAGTGTTGCTAAAGTGATGAGCTCCCTTTGCACCATCACAGATCATCTGGACACTCCATACAAGGCTTCCTCGCTTATCGCTTCTATGGCAACAGTTAGACAGAACCTGCTGTATAAATATGGTAAATGAGTAATGGTTGCACTTCTTACTCTATGTACTTAAGGTAATATGCAGCTTTCTCTGTTGTGTTACTTGTTGTCCTGCTGGGGATTAAAATGATGTAGGACTTGCAGGAGAGTGACTCCTGCCAAGAGGATGCAGCCTGTGAAGCTGAACTGCTCGAAGAATTCATGGATATGAATTCTGTGAGTGAAGAATTGAGCCAGGTGGCATCATCTTAGAGAGAAAACATGAGCACTGTAGATAGTGACCTCTCTATCAAGATGGTCTTTGTGTTTATATGGTATTAAAGCACTGGGTGGCATTTTCTGTTTATTCTTCCCGCAGCACACTTGATTTTTTGTATGTTTAGCCTCAGTGTATGGACTCTTGCAGACACGTGCGTGTACACAAATGTATGATGTTCTAATGCTAATGGCATTAGCATTGATTTGAAGTTCTTTTGGTTTTCCTTGTATGAAGTAATGTGGGTATTTGTCGTAACTGTAGAGCTGGCACAAGGCAGTGACCTTTTGCTGTACTGACTGTGCTTGTTGGATAAATGTGTGTTTTCTCAGGTGCCAGCTCCTGAGATTATCACGAGTATCTCATGAAGAATCTTTCCCTGTGCTTGCCTTTTAGTATGTTTTGTCAGAGCATCTTGGCTTGTGCCAAAGCGTACATTAATTGTTGTATTATTATGGTGTCAGTCCTTGCTTTTAAAAGTTTTGAAAGTTGCTTGCAGTTGTCATGATTTTCATTCTCCTGCCTATGTGTAAAGCTCTAGCTGTGTTAGCCTCACATAACCTCTTATACTCCAGTTTCTTTTTTTTTTTTAGATTCAGATTTTTTTTTTTAGATTTAGATTTTTTTCAGATAATAGTAGAAAGCTCATAGCATTGTATTTTTTTTTTTTTTCATTTGTTTTCTGTATGAAGAACTTAAAACAGAAAAAGCTGCATGTTCCATAAAAAACCTGTTGTTGTTCTTGTTTAGGAAAGCCATTACGGCTAACTCTGCAAGCATGTGATGTCAAGGGAAAAGAAGATAAATCAGGGCCTGAAAACCTCCTTGTAGAGCCATGGACTGGGGATGGTAAGAGCTTGGGCTTAAAATCCAGACACAGAGTCTGCTAACAAGGCTGTGGAGCTGCTGCATGCATATTTGGCACTACTCAATAGTTCTATGATATTGAAGATCTGTAAAAACAAACAAACAACAACAAAAAAAAAACTGTCTGTAAATTCTGTGTTACAAAGTGAATATCTCAGGAACCAGTTTATTGTCAAAATAACAAAAAGGTTGTGATTTGGGGGAGAATGATTGATACTCCTTGTGGAAGAAGGCAATAAGCTTTAGCAAACGCAGTTACACCAGGGCACATTTTGTGGCTTGAAGTCATGAATCATTCACTGCTGGTCTCCCAGACGCTGATGGAGAGTTGTGTCAGAAATCACTGAGATTTTCACTGTCTGCTCATATCTGTTAATTCTCCTTTAAAGCCTGTCTTTGTTAATTGACTGTTCTTACATACCGGGCACATCCTGGAGAAAGACATCTGTGATTCTCGACCTCTTTTTTTAACTGAAATGCCACAGAATCTTTCTGAAAGAAAAGCTCCATGTGCCATCTTGTGCGGCGCTACTTGGAAATGAAAGCTATTCTGACTGAAAGCCAGGCACCTTCTAAATGCTGGTCCTACCCCTTTGTATGCTCCTGCACATGGTCTGAGCTCAGCTTTTAGCTATGTTGTGGGTTGTTTTCTGATGGTTTATAGATCGATGTGGGGAACAGTGAGTTACACCAGTGAGCAGAACCACAAGCCAAAATACTAGCTGGCAGTCACTAATGACCTTCGGTGGGGAAACACTCTTGAAATTGCTGCAGACACTCTTGTCCCAAGAGACACTGCTGGAGAGACCCATGTGTGCTCTGTGGAAGTGTATGCTAACGTGGTACAGTCTTTTTACTCATTTCTTACTCTTTTATTTGGAAGCATTTCACTAGAAACACATTGTTTTTGTTTTCCCCCCTTTAGTTCCCAGTCTCAGAATTCTCTTTCAAACCTTTTGCCCCTGCAGTCCTTCCAGCTTCATTCTGTTCCCATTGCTGTTTAGGTTTTCTTACTGAAACTGGGAAGACCAGAGCAAGCATCATTCTTTCTACTGGAACTGAATCTTCATTTCAAGTGACGCAAATTAGAGTAAAGGTACGTTGTTTCTTTATGCTTTGCAAGTAGAAGGTTTTCTCTTTTCCCTAATGGTAGAGTTGAATTAGAATTTTTTTTGTATCAACTGAAATTTTAAATTCATCATATTTTGGGTCTTTACTTTTGTGTAAGTCACAGGGGACTGAAGGAAATAGAGATGTGAAATTGTTTCAGGGTGCCACAGTAGTAGAAGCACGTAGTCAAGACATTTGTTTAGTATTGTGTTTGTCTATGCCTTGTGCTTTACTCAAGCCAGTGTGTCTTAGGTGTAGAGCATGAATTTATTTGTAAGATTGTATACCTGATATTTAAACAAATTCTTCAACTCGAAATAGCAGCTTTCAAGATATAAAGTTCAGATTAATTGTAGGATTTTTCAAAAATCTTTTCAGAGACATCAGTGTAATTTGAACACTGTGTTTTATCTGATTTAAAAGCAAGATCTTGTGATTTAATCTCGTGGCCAGGAGAAAACTTCAGTGAGATTTCTGCAGCTGAATTTATTTAAGGCAAAGAAATAAATTAATTCCTGGAACAAGGAGACATGTTTCAATATCCAAGAGAATTAAACAGGATTGGACTTCTGGCAAGTAAATGCTAACTGGAGCTGGGCAGACAGCTGAACTGTGATACTGAGATACGGTTATTTTTTAAGTATACAAGAATAAGAATGAGAATTAATACGTGGAAATGTGTCTTTTTTTAGAGTGCTGGCAGGGTGATAGCTTAAGCAAACATTAACCATGCACATCCAGGATCCTCATTCAGTGGGTTCAGTGGATTACAGGAACTGCCATAAAACTTCTCTAAACTGTGTTTCATTTCCCCAGGTTAAGCAGTGCGGTTCCAGAGATCGATTTTGTCAGCACTTAGTTGCTTTCTGTAACTTTTCTTCTTTTCTGTGAAAGCAGCACCTTTTTTTATTGCCAGCTTTTCTATATGCTGCCCTGGATTTGTTCCTTCAGGTTCGGAGAGGTGCCATTGGCGCCCAGTGCGGGCTGGTGTTCGCTTACAGCAGTGCCTCGGAGAAGTTCCATGCAGAGGAGCACTTCCGAAGATTTGAGAGCTATGACAAATGGAAGCTAAAGGAATTCAAACAGTTTGTGAAAAGCAGGTATAGGGGCACTTTTTCTAAGGAGTGGAAAATAAATGTTACATTAGGTCTTTTGCAATGGCACTTGAGCTACTGAGAACTGCCCCAAATGCCTTAAAATAGTGCATCATAGCATGGTGACCTGCTGGGTTTTGGTGAGCCCCACTCTGATGTGTCTGAGGAAATACATATGTAGCTGTTCATTTCAACCTCTTGGTTTTAATACCCGTTTAGAAAAAGATAAAACAAATTCTGTACTTGTAGTGCAGATCTCCGATAACAAACAATTTCTGGGAAGAGTTTAACTAGGTGTATTAAGTTACTTTCTCAGAACTCTTGCTTAGGAGTGAGGGAGGAGGGTAGGGACCATGGCTAAAAAGACTTTGTTAATTTTCTTGCCTTGTATATGCTACAGTTTGTGTGTGTGGAAGTTTCTGTTCACTCTCATCTTTACAGCAATAACATGCTAAAAATATTTTGGTGGCATATCAACAACTTTGCAGTTTCTTTAATTGGTTGCTTTACAAGGTTTCTTGTGTTTTTCTGTGTGCAGAAGCAGTTGTTCCTGCGATGATCTGGGAGATGATGATCCTATTGGCTGGTTTGAGGTGGAAGAAGAGTGGGATGAAGTGGATGTCAAAATGCAGCAGTGCAGAGTTTCCCAAGTAAGAAACCATGAGGATCCGTTAGCCTGGTCACAGTGAGCAGAGGCTTGTCTGTGAGCTTTGTTGTTGTGCCAATTAAAGTAAATACAACTTTTTTTTGTGCCTCTACCTCATCTGGGTACAGGTAAAAATCAAATGGCTTCTAGCTGAAGGGGTGATTTCACTTTTGTTCTCAGTTGTATTCTTTTCCTCTGTGTGCACACATAGGTAGCTGTAGTTAAATGCTGCTTCACGATTAAAGTTAGTGCAAAATTATGTTATAATACATAGATAAGTGATTTTGTGATGCATAAATATTTCTAAGAAGTGTGATATTTAGATATTACATGCTGATGCTCTGCTTGCTTTTACATGCAGGTGATTTTTCCACCTGCAGAAATTCTCTAACTCTGGAGCCAAAGAACACAGTGTACAGAATTAACAGAATTGATAATGAATTCACTAACTTTGCAGATGGGGTCACAGGGGTCACAGAACCAGCACTGTGACTTTTTTTTGACAGTCCAAGCCTAGCCTGAATCTCAGGCTCAGTGTTTTAAGCTTGTGAGGGTGGCTGGCAGGGAATAAATCTCTCCTCTCTCCCCGACCCGCAGTCTCCTCACATCTTGTAAAAGCCAAGTTTACCGTAACATTTAAAACCAAACCTTATGCTGTGCTTTGCATCCTTCTAGTACTTAATGATAAAGTTCCTGTGCACAAGACAAGACACGGCTGAACGGCTTGGCGTTCAGGGCCTGAGTGTCCTTGGCTACCTCCGGCCCGTGCAAGAGGAGCCCAGCAGGAGCACGAACTGCTTGCAGTGTAGGAGGACTGATGATGATACAGTCTGTGGCACAACTCTTCTCCTGAAGACGCTTCATTTCGTCCAGCAGCTTGCACAGGACCTGGTATTTTTGCTTCTTAGTTCTGCTTAAGCATGTATTTTCCGTGCTGAGAGTGATAAGGCTATGCTAACGGTGATTGTGCGTAGATAAATCTTACTGCTGAGTAGTGGTAGTTGCTGGGACTGTGCAGTGGAAGAACGTGTGGTCTCTGGGGAAAGGCATTGTGTTGTGTTTGCTGAAGCTGGCTGGCAGTGTGCTCACTTTGGGTCCTGAAGAGAATTAAGAACCATTTTTCTGCACAAATACTGAAATAGCAATGCTGGGTGAAGCAGATGGAAGAGGAGGATGCTGCACTGCTTATGAGATAGTGTAACTGTCTCTGAAGCAAGTATGGGAAGGACACGTAGAGGGTGGATTGCATAGATGAAAACATGCCCCCTTTCATTTGAAGTCGTTCTGTTAGTGTCTAAGGCGAGATGCATACAATCAAGAGGTGTGGCTGGTGTGCCCTGCTTTGTGTCAGCGTGGTGTGTCCTGCTTCAAGGATGTGTGTCAAAATCATGTTCACACAGTGCATGGTTCAGTGCCTTTTCAACTCAGATTCTGAACCCTGCCAGTCTCATTATGTCTGTTACTCAATTTCAGTCAAATTAGAAGAGGCGTGGGTTGAAAAGGCTCTGGTGGGGTGAGGCAGGACAGGGATGGTGCACTGGGCACGTGGGAAGAGGAGACAGAGTCCCTGCTAGTAGCTCTGTGAAGGGGAAGGGTTCAGCCAAAATCATCAGAATATCTCTGAAGGTGAGAGAGAATTTAGTGGAACTCATGTCGGATGCAAATTTACGGCAAACTAGGCTGCCTTTGGCACAGTGCTCAGATATCTGCTGCTTGTAAATGTGCTCTGTATAGAGTTAACTTTCCAATCCTGTCTTTTCTTTGCCTTTTTAAGGTTCAACAGAAGGAGAGTGGATTAAAATGCAAGTCATTTTTAGATTTTACAGGCCTTGACTTACAGCTGTTCTGGAATTTTTACAACAAACTTCACCAAAAGTAAGTTGCATCTTTGCTGTGAGGTGAAGCACTGAACTGTGTGTGTATGTATAATTACAGTATGCTTGGTTGAATTTTGTGTGCATCATTTACATCAGTAACTATCTTTCTTCTTCCATATGGGTTTTTAGCTACAATGATGTAGAGCAGATTCAGCTGTAGATAAATTTAGCTAATAGTTATACTTTTTTTTGCATCATTTGTTTCTACAGCATCATTTGTTTGCTGTAGAAGAGCTTTTCCTTTTCTAGTTTTTGCTTCTGTTTGTTTTGATGTTTTCTTACAGCCCGAGGGAAGAATGCATCTTTGCTCAAACACTGCTATTGCAGCTGCTCCAGAGCTGCTTCTCTGTGCTTACTGGAGACAATAAAACTGCTAAACCTCAAGAAACTCCTCAGAACAGAACACCTGGGCACACAGAAGCTGCAGAAGAGCTTTATAGACATCTCTGTGAAGGTAATTTACATGGAATATGTTAACTTTTGGCTGTGCTGGCTTACAAGTGTGTTACAATAGTTAGAATTTGGGAAAACACATGTATTTCTAAAGACTAAAACTTTGTTTCTTCTTCAGGTAAGTGTGTACTAATTAGTCTCCCGCAATGCAACTTGCCTTGACTCTATGAAGTAGTTTTATAGACTTTCTGACAACATACGGCCTGGAAGCAGCTGAGCAGAAAACTTCTTTTGAACCTGCCACCTCCTTGAACCAGCAGAGAATGTGGTCCTTTAACTGTGGAGTATAATTTTTTTGTTAATTAGCTGACAATCTCCTGAAAAGCAAGGCAGAGAAAACAGTTTAGACAGAATCTGTCATATCTTGGAAGCTGCATTAGCTTTGATAGTTGTCAAGCCTTAGTGTTCCTAGAATTCATTTACTCAGTGAATAAATATATGGTTAGAGAAATCTGTCTTGCTAGAAGTCAAAATGTTTCCCCCCATTTTGTAGGTGTGTAGTATGGGATTGCAAAGATTTGAAGTTGTGTAGAGTAACACGTTTAATTCAGTTGTGCCTCTAACTTGTTAACACATTAATTTAAACTTATCTTTTTGTTTCCTGTTTGTATGAGCAGTAGTGGATATGGGGGACAGTAACTTCATGCCAGTGAAAATGCTGAAACAGGAAGTGAAGAACACCCTGCTCAGTGGAGCAGCGATCTTTTTCCCAGACAGACAGACCAGGAGGAACCAGCTCTTTGCCATGATGGTAAACCATGAAATGAGAAATTGATTGTTTAGTGTCTGTTTGCCTTATGCAGAAAACAGTGAATCTGGAGTTCTTGTTGTCAAATATTGTATACTTTGTCCTGTTTTTTCTTTGCCTCTTTTTACCACCCCCATAGCTAATCCAAAAAAAGAAAAGCTATACTTGTCTTTATGCTGCTAGGAATGAATAGTGAAGTGTAGGAATTAGAATTCTTCTTCACAGAGAAGAGGAAACAGAACATATCATAAACATAAATCTTTTTATTTTTCTAGAAAAACATCACAGAGCAAGAACATAAGCAATCTGTACGTCTTGCCTTCAGATCCTTGTGTACTCACTTCAGGTAAGGGGTCTTGAAATTGAAAATAATTGTCTGATAGCCCTCATCTGTTAATAAAATCATATTTAATCCTTTTTATAAATATAATTCCACTGGAAAATAATTCTCCAAGGCAGTCAACTTGACTTTGCTGACAACTGCCGCTTAAGATATTTTCTAACTGAATAGTTCTATAAAATATCCAAGATAACTGTTGGTGCGGAGATCCCAGTATGCTGCTCATCGGCTTTGCAAGGCTATCTTTTATTATTATTATTATATTTTTTTTTTTAAGTGATTGTGTGGATTCTTTGTCCATCGTGGTGGTTGGTATTGTTTTAATCAGTTTGGATGCAGAGCTCAGACTCTTTTAATAGTAGTGATACTGTAGGATCTCTACAGGTTTTCCCTTGTCCCAAGGATAACTAAGCTTGTATTTTGGAGCAGTGCAACTTGGTTTTGGTTGGTAAGAAGGCCTTTGTTTTGTAGTGATCAAGATCCAGGTGGACTCTTACTATTACCAGAGAAAGGAGTTTCTGCAGATTTTGACATAAGCGAGGTGCTGTCAGTCATGGATACCCTTCTGCTAGTGGCAGCAAGAGAGGTAAGTGCCTGTGTACTGTTTCTACTTCTTTGCTATGATTTTTGTCTGCATTCAAACACAAGCTGCATGCCCAAGGTGTGTGCTTAAAGAAACTAGTTTTCCCATCCTTCTGGACAAAGCTACCGATGTCTGTTAGGGCGTGTAGGGATAGACCTTCCTACCAACTGAAATATTTTCCTGTAAGCATGAACATTTCATAATAGGAGGGCAAGTAATGTATAAGATGAGGGTGGTTTGTGATTTATTTATTTATTTATTTTTTCATTCATTCATTTTGGGGTAGCGTTTAGTAGAATCTGTGGCATCCTATCAACACTAGGAACCAAGCAGTCATCGCATACTGAGAGGTTAGAACTGGTCATGCATCTAAGGGAGGTGTAAATGGAGGAGGGTCATTTACATATGCAGAAAAATGTGCTGAGAGCACAGAGTGATTCATGTGTAGCTGCTCCTATCTGAGATTTATCAAAACAAAACGCATTACTTGCTTCATGGAGTTATATGGCGTCATGACAGTGTATGCTCTTTGTCAGTTGCATTTAATCTTGTATTTGGGAGGAGTGGGCTTATAATGCCCCTCACAGTTGCCTTAGTACACAATGTATCATTCTGCAGTAGCAGAGAGATCCTTTTGCCATGTGTTTTATTTTTCAGTGTGAAATGATGATGCTGGATGTTGCGCAGCAAGAGAGTGGCACAGTCCTGTCTTCCTTATTCTGGTCTGTTCAAGGTAGCCTCCTTTCGTGGTGCTACCTGCAGCTGAAGGGCAGTGATAATTCAGCCAAGGATCTTGCTGTGGAAATACTGAAAAACTGTAAGTGCTGGGGTTGGATGCAGGGTGAAATGCGGTGTCATGGGACTCTACAATGGGATTTAACAAGTAGTACAGTGAGGGTTCGCCAGTGGTTAGCTGAGGCACATCCACAGCTGTCATTGCATTTCTAAAAATTCCTTCTAAGAGAGGTTAGAGCAATTTAGAATTTTAGCTGTTCTGATAATTTTAGGTTGGAAGAGCGTTCAGAAACTATTTCAGTGAGTTTGGGGGCTCTTTCTATTGAAAGAAAAAAAAAAAAGCATTTATAGACTTCCATTTGAACATTTTATGTTCTTCTTTTATGTCCTTTTTTTTGTTAAGCTCCCATGTGGTAGTCTGTATTTTCCTAGATGTTTGTGATAGCAAGAAGAGAGGAATTGCTTAGGAAGCTGGACACTTATAAGGGGTGTTCTGCTACAGCAGCTTCTCAGATTGTTTGTATTTTAACACAACAGTACACTACTGACTAGCTAATTGGGCCAAGTATTTCAAGGAGATGTGATGTCTGGAATTTTATGTAAAATTACTTCAGATTTATGTCATTTGTGTATAAATATGTTCATTGTGTTTCTGTATTGCCTTTAAGAATGTTGTGAGGCTATAGCTAAAAATTATTGGCCTTATTTTTCGTAGTTTTGAAGGGGGGCTGGTTACACAGAAATTGTATCAACATTCTTGGAGTGTCTGATTAAATTACTGGTCATTCTGTTTTTTTAATACCATTGATGAGTATAACTTGTTGCCTTGTTTTCACAGTAGAAATATCAAAGAAAATGTCTCCAGATTTTTTCTATTCTATAAGTGTCACTTTGGGTCAGCAGATGCCTTTCCTGTTGTCTTTCCTGCTGTGCGTGTCACCACACAATTAACAGTGTTCGATAAAGCAAGTTGTGGTACCACATCCTTAAGGCAGCTATTCATTTATTTTATTTTTTTTCCCTCTCTCATTAGATGTGGGCCTGTTCCTGACTAATATCAGAAAGATTTTGCAGTCACTTTTATCCCAATATAGTGGCAAAACAATCGTAGAAAAAATAAGCAACTCTGTCTTTGCTATGGGCACCCGTCAGCTGGTGAGTGAGCGTGGTGTTCTGGCTGCGCCTGGGCAGCAGGGCTGTGGCTGCTTGCCTCTTAACGAGAGCTGTGTTTTCCCCTAGGTCATCTTCCTGCTGGATTTTTGCACTTTAGACATTCCATATTGTACTCTGCTACAGGGATTCAGCACTTTGGTAGAACCACTGAAAAACCTTTGTAGTGAGCCTCACAAGGTAACTAAAGATACAGGCAGACAACTCCAACATGAGATTCCCTGCCCACTTCTGAAGTCTGGATTTCAGTCTTTGGTTGTTCTGTGTGAGCATCTACTCCTTCTGAATGTTGTTCATGCTTTTGAGCATTTTGCTTGATTGGAACTCTTGTCGGTTCTTCTGGATATTCTAAAAATGACTTTTTAAATGCTTATTAAAAAGTATGTGTGCAGAAATGCTGTTTATTTGTACCATAAAATTAGGCAGTGCTTCACGAAACGCAAGGAAGCACTAGTAAATACAGTAAAACAGATGTCCGGTGGTATATTGAGTGAAGAACTGGAAATACCTCTTCTGATATGGAAGTTGTGTGTACATCTGGCAGCTTGAATGTATAGACACAAAAATCTAGTGTTTTTTTAAATTCTTTACATTTGTATCTCAAGAGCATGTTTTCATTATACAGATGGAGGTAGAAAACTGGCAGCAAGAGCAGCCTGTAGTACTGCGAACGTGGACGATGGAATCTCCTCATAACTATGAAAATAATTGCCATGAGGTCTCAGTCTTCCTGTGCCATGGGGCAACTTACTTTGAGGTGGAATTTGATGAAAAATGTGAAACTGAAAGGAGGTAATGTAACCTTGTGCTGTGTGAGACTCCAGTGTCAGCGTGCAGGATTCTAATGTCTGTTTGCAGAGGGGGAAGTCATGCTCCCCTGGGCGAGGAACACTTCTTTCACTCCAAGCATGCCATCTCAGTTTGTCCATTGACCTGCTTGCCATACGGTGTGTTATTTTGAAAGTCTTAGTCTTGTGCTCTCCTGGCAGATGTGCAGACATGCTGTTAGTATCTTATATGATCTATTTTTGCAATGACCACTACAATCTATACAGTTTTTTATTGTGTTTTTNTTTAAAAAAAAAAAATTTTTTTTTTTTTTTTTTTTTTTTTGCCATCCTCAGGCAAAACTGCTGTTTTGTTTTTATTTTATTTATTTTTTTGCTAATGTACCAGGTTACTGTTTCCTTAAGACATATGCCAGATGTTAAAATCAGTATCCATTACCAATTCTGAAGGGTTGGGAAAGTTCTACAGGAGAGCAAGTCTGTGTTTGCTGGGACTATTGCACTGAAGCATGAAGTAAATTCCTTAGCAGTCACATGAAGCAGTGGAAATGTAGTTCTGAAAGAAGTGGTGGGTACCTGGGCTCTGAGATGCAGCACTTACAAAAATGCAAAAGGAAAAATTTCCCCCCAGAACTTCAGAAGTAAATTTGGAAGTAACTAATTGCAATTTTCACAGGTATGATTACCTGGAGTTTACTGATGCCAGGGGTGCAAAAACTCGTTACGATACAAAGGTTGGCACTGAGAAGTGGCCTAAGGTGAGCACCTTTAAAATTCCGAACCAAATGAAATATCTAATCTTTGGAAATTCTTATGATTCTTGTGGGAAAGCTCTTGTCTGAAGGTGTGCCTGCTTCCCTGCATGTGTGTGTTTAGTCCCCCTCAATGATGGGGGCAGGAGTGGGAAGAAATTCTGCAATGATGCAAATAAAAGGAACAAATGAGTAACAAATCCTGTTTTGTTCCTGTAATCAAAGGAGCAATCCGTCATAATTGAAAGCAATAATCATATTTAATTGCCATTAAACCTGGGTAAAATCTGTTCATTGACACTCTGCCCTCACAATTTTTAATCTCATGAGGTGAGCTTGATGCTTCCTGTGGCTACTCCCTTTCTCTGATGACACCTACTCAAACGGGATGCTTCTGTATTGTTGTATGGCTCCAACTTCAAAAGCTCAATCATCTATAAAATTTCATACGAAGCTATTGGTTAGAAATCTTACCTGCTTATTGCTCTGGGTTTCTCATTCACATGGTGGGGAAATTAAATCCATTATGCAGAAAACAATATTGAAAAACCGCAGTTGCTGAAGGGGATTCATGACCCTGAAACGTCTTCCTGTCATGTACATTTGGCAAAATGACTGTTTTGTTGCTCTGTAGAAAGTGACCTTTAAGGCTGGCCCACGGCTGCAGTTTCTCTTTCACTCTGACAGCAGTAATAATGAGTGGGGCTACAAGTTTTCCGTCACTGCTTACGGCCTCCCGGATGTCGCCGTTTCTTGGGGCTTGGATTTACAGCTTCTTGTATCCCGGCTGATGGGGCGCTTGGCTTCCCGAAGCATGGCACTGAAATCCCTGCGAGGTGGGTGCACTGCACAGCTGCGGGAGTTGCGGTGCCATACACAGATGAGGCACCTTCTGTTTTGAATCCCCTGGAAGAGTAAATTCCTCATTTCCCTCGACTGGTGATGCAGGACTTGCTGTGTTGCTGCTTAACTAAGCTGGGGGCTGGGCTGTACCCATGTCTTGTGGCCTGACTGCTGTCCTGCTGTACCACTGTGAGAGTGTCACAGGGTGCACTGTGGTTTGTCTAATGTTCAGAAGCCAACATTAGGAAGAGATGGACGCTGTAAGTCATCACATCAAGCTGAATTACATTTACAAATTAATATCAGAGTTTGCCCAGTCTCCTTCTGTTCTTCCCATTCTATTTTTTTCTCTTATAATTGTTCCCTAGTGCTGTGATTCAGCTCTTATTGGTGGAGTTAATATAGAGCTAGTGCAGAACAGAAATTTCACTTACTTAAAATGCTGCATGTGAGCATTTGCTAGTGGTTTAAATTTGAATTAATGAATTGCTAGCTCCAGAAGCTGAGCATACTTGGGATTTGGGCCACTGCAGATAACAAATGTGAGATGGGTGCCATAGGTACAAATAGATCTCGTTCTTTAGTCTTTAATTTCAAAACCAGACCACTCCTAGATAGCTTCTGAAATCTGAATTCATTCACCACTTTGAAGGAATCAAACATGGTTAATGAGTTCTTGCAGTGCTCAGGTAGTCAGTACTTACCTGGGAAATCAGGCATGCGCGTACCTGTGAATTTAGGGGGCTAGCTGAACTGTTCTTAAGGAATATTTTAGTCCTTTGTTAATGTCAGCATGATTACATCTAGGGAATTATTGCATGTATTCAGTGGGAGAGGAAAAAAGCTTTAAACTATCTTGGAAATTCACCAAACGGTGAATTTCTGTGGTTATAAGTAAAGCAAAAATGTGTAAGTGAAAATCCTTCCATAATGCAAGATACTGTTACTGCAATGCAAGATACTGATGGTGTCATTAGAGACCCATAGACGCACAGCATGCTTGGGTTGGAAGGGACCTCACAGCCCACTCAACCCCTGCCAGGGGCTGGCTGCCACCCCCAGCTCAGGCTGCCCAGGGCCCACCCAGCCTGGCCTGGGGCACCCACAGCTGCTCTGGGCAGCCTGGGCCAGGGCCTCACTGCCTCTGGGTAAAGGATTTTCTCCTAACAATTAAATCTAAAGAGTATATCTGGTTTTTGCATCATATTAGGGAAATGGATTTTTTTTTTTTTTAACCCTGTGGATGTTTAACTTATTATTCTGTAAAAAATGAACAAAAATACTTAGTAACTGAAGTGTCTGTTCTGAATTTCTTGCAGAACTAGGTAGCGAAGCAGATTTGCCTCCTTTGAAAGTAACATCAGTTCTTAATTCTCCTTTGTGGAAACCTGTCTTCAGGCATCAGATGTGCCCTGAGGCAGTCCCAGGAGCCAGTCCAGCCGGCAGAGGACACCAAGATAAAAAAGAGGTACTTAGGCCACTGCTGCTATTTCATTGGCTTGAAGTCTCTGTGTGTCACACAGCTTCATTCAGACTTAATTAGCTGATTATTCTTAAGTGTATGCTGTTGTGCTACAGTTGCAGCCACTTGCACTGTGTAATTTAATTATCAAGCAGGAGAGAACTTGTTGTTCTGTGCCCTTTCACCAGCTTCCAGCTTAGCTGCAGTGGTTGAACTGCAAGTTGACTTTTTGTAGAAGCAAGCTGCAACAATTTTTCAGACAATATTAAGTGAATGTGTTCTAATGTTCTGACATTCTTTCCAGGCTAGGAACTCTCACCAAGATGACTGCCGTAACTTTCTTATCGACTTTGCAAAATCAGATCCTGCCCAGGATTTCAGTGGGCAAAAATCTGAACTTTTCAAAGGACTTACACAGGCATGTAAAAAACAGACCCCAAAGACAGATATAGTTGCTGGTTCTACTGTTGATCAAGCTGTGAACTCAACGTTTGCTGCTTTGGTGTATCTCACTCCAGATTTATATGAGAAGCTTCAGAAATATGGTAACTCTAACATTAGACTATCTTAATAATGAAGACTTAAAGTTTGTAAGAGGCTGTCTTATCGTTTACTTCATAAACTTTGAAAAATTAGTTTAGTGGGACAACTTTTTAAAGGATCTTTTATCCCATACAAAGTTGTCATTGTTTAGGCAGACTAGGTTAGCCTTATCTCTAGGCTGCTTGTTTTATTAATATATGCTTTTATCTTCAGAGATCTGTCCAATTATTAAAAACCATCATAAACTACTGACTAAGACTTACTATAAAGGTGAGCCAAGGAGGGCGGTGATTTCCTCTGGGGTTTTAAGTCAGAGGAACGTGGCTCCCAGTGATTAGCAGTTCTTAAATCATTTTGTGCTCTTACTGTGTTCTTTCTAAAAAGCCAGCATCATTTTATACAAGTTTTTAAGCCTTGGGGGTTGAGGAGGTGTAAGTTACCTCCCAACATGTCATACTGCAGAAGCTGACTTTGCCATCCACAAAACATTCTAATTTATTTTTTTTAAATAAAAGAAAATATATTGCTTTTAACTTGTATAATGTCCTTTATTATTAAAATTTGTATTTTTTCAGTAGGTAAAATGAACAACTTCTTAATTTACCCGATATTTCCATTAAGCTAATTGATATGTTTAAGTCCGGGATAAAAAACTGTTACTTGGTTTTAAAGGATTTTATTTTAGGAGAAGCTAAGCGGCTTCATTTTCTGTCACAGACTTGAAGCTCAACGTCTTACTTTGTGAGCTTTAAAGTTCTGGGTAAAAATGGTTGACTTAGAGCCTGACTCGGTGACTGAAGTGGTCATTGCCTTTAGTCACTTTGTCTGAGGTTGATACACTTTTCTGAGTGAGCCTGAAAATGGTGTGAACTCAGGAATGTGTTAACAAGTGGGTAAGCTGTCTGTCCTACTGCTGTGTTACTGGGTTCGTCTGTCTTAGTCTTGCTGGGCACACTGGTTTCAGGACCCATGTTGACCTGTACCACTCTAAGTATGTACATTTGATGCTATGTAGAAGAGGGGGAAAAAAAAAAAAAAAGCAGAAGTTGAGTAATTGGAGAGAGAAGGCCCTGAGTAGGACCATCTTTTCCTGCACAGGCATTATCAGGCTGTGCAGTTTTAATGGAAACTGTTTTGTCACATATTTAATTTTTGTAAATTGATCTTGAAAGTCTATTCCAGAAATCCATAGTGTTAAAAATATATATATATAACTAAATACATTGTAGAGCTTTAAGTTAATAGTGAGCAGTTTTGATTGTTCTCACATCAGTTTGTATTAGTGCTATCTGCATCTATAGGTAGATCTTTTTATTTTCCATGACTGCAGGCATCAATTTTGGGAGAGATGAGAAAGATATTTGTAATCTGACTTTGCAAATGGCTGTGTCAAGGTGCGGTTAATGTATTCAAGGTGCAGGAAAGCTGGCAGGTTTTATTTCCTATTTTTCTTACAGGTATAATTCCAAATATTGACTAAGAGGCAAAGTCTCTAGCATAATTTTTTAGTTAAGTAGTCAAGTTGTGTACAAATGGAGCTGCAAATAAACAGGACTCTTCTTTTTCTTGTTTCCAGTCAACAGTGGAGGCAAGGTGCCTTTGAGTGAGGAGTTTGCACAAGTATATTCCCTGGCTGATTCAATTAGAATATGGATGGTAAGATCACTCAGGAGGCTCTCTATTGCTGTCATTTGCCGTAATATGTTACAGCACGCTGTTGAGGAGCAGTGTGCAACCGCATTTTCCATCAGTGTTTATAGGTCAAATACTTTAATTTGAGAAAGACATGTTGGTATTCACTTCTAAACTTTGAACTTACATGTTGAAATGCTTTCTTACATTCCTCTCCTTCCCTCAGCCCCAGATGATCCATGAGTATTTAGGACTGAGCTGTACTCAAGATCAGTTATATCTCTGTTATTTTTCAGCAGGAATGTGTCTTGTTAATTAGGAAAATTCTTGCATAGCAGTTGGAGTTCTTTTGAGGTATAGCATCGAGATAAATGTCTTAAACATCGTTCTCACAGTTCTGCAGCACTAACAGAAAAGAAAATAATTGCTTCCTTGACAAGCAAGTAACTGGCTGCAGCTCAGGATATGTTCTTTGCACGTAGTTCTCCTCTAAAACATAAGGCTCGTGTCAAGAGCTGTTGTCATCAGCTCCCAACCTGGTGAGAGGTGCCTGCGTCATCAGCTGCAGCTGCAGAGAGCCAAACTTCACTGGGATGTCAGTAGTTTGCAGGAGGTTCTAAGTGACACAGCTGTGTGGCCTTTGAGAACAGCTCACTCAGCCTGTGGCCCACTTTTCTGCTACCCTGGTGAGCCCTCCAGCCACGGGCTAGCCACTCTGTTGTGGTCACTTGTGACTTCCTCTTCCTTGCCTGCAAGAGCTCCCTGCAGCATGAGTGTACACGAGGGATGCAATGAGTGCAGGTGCAGGGTCAGATGGGTGATGGCATTGTACTTGTTGCCCGACAGGTGATGTTCGCATTCCATTTGCATTCTGTGTAGGTGAGGGCAGGGACGGTGACACCTGACAGCACTCTCAGTTGGATGATGCGATGCTTTTGGGGAACCTTATCTCACGGCTGGTTGTACATGGTTTCCTGAGTGTGGCGGTGGTGGGGAACCCTTTTTCTTGCAGGGCAGAGGTTGCACACCCACTCACATTGACAGGCTGCAGCCTACAAGCAGTGAGCACCTCGGTGCAAGGCTGTGCTGTCTGCTCTGACAGTTTAGCTGCTGCTCTTTTAGGCTACTAAATGTTTTGTTCTGTACTAGAGAACAGTAAATAATGTCATTTGCTCCTGAGAGTAGATTCCTTTAATGCAATGTGATCTTCTTACTGCCTTGCTGTATAGATATCATAGGGAGAATCAAATTTTAACTGTTTTAACATCCTGTCTGCAGTTGGAAATGAAACAGAAATCCCTGATGGGTAGGGGAAATGATACTGAAGAGAAGCAGAACACAGAAGCAAGTGAGGTGAACCCAGAAACTCTTGGTAAGTGGTGCCTTTCCAAGTGCGTGAGCATTCCAGGTGGTTTAGTAAAGCATTACTTTGTAAATCTTAGGGATTGTTTTTTCTGTAAAAGGTAAGTTAGTGGCTTGGGTTACTTTTTGATTCCTTAAGAGAGAAATTGGTGTATGCTGTATGAACAGGCTGAGATCGTTTTGTTGTTTTTTTTTGTGTTTTGCAGCAAGTAGTATGTGAGAAAATTCTGCAGGGAGTGCCCCATCACCTGGGTCACCTGGCTCTGAACATATAGTCATCTGTTTTGGTGGAAATCCATTGCCACACTTAACTGCTGTTAGAACAACAAGTGATTGTTGTTAGGATAACATGTGTTCACATTGACTGCTGTAGTGAGATGTTGCTATTCAAAGCTAGCATTTGGAAATCTAGGATTATGTAACTGATAGCATAATGATGCATATACTAACAAAAAAGTGTTTTCTGTCTCTCTTGGCTTAGAAGAAACAAGATAAATTACTTTCTTCCTAAGAAAAGATAGCAAGCTTGGTGTTCTGCTGTCATGATTTCAACTCTTTCATTTTTTTTTTTTTTTTTATCCTGCAGCAAAACTTTGTATGCAGAAGAGCCTTTTGTTACTGAATTTTTTGCCTGTGAGAGCAAAAACGAAAGGTCCAGCTTCAGACAGCTTGGAAGCCCAAGACAGTGACAACATTCACCAGTGTGTCAGTGACAAAAGCCAAAGAAAAGGTTCCATTGTGGAAACGGACTTCCAGGCAGCACACTCATTGTCTTCCAGTGGAGCAACTCACCCTGTTTCAGCAGAGGGGAGGCAAACAACGCAACCTGATACAAAGGTTAAGCAAGTTCCAGACCCTCCCCAAACAGAAGAAGCATCTGCATTTCATAGTAAGCCTTCTGAAAGCACAGCCTCGCAGCAAGAAGATGTATCCTCGCCTCCTTCCACTCCTACGCGGAAATCTCAGCTCAGCCGTGGCAGGTTGAGGCTGCTGTCTTTTAGATCCATGGAGGAGCCGAGAGCTGTGCCTACTGTGAAGGAGAAATACCCTATACTGAAAAACATACTAGACTTTATTAAGGATCAGTCACTTTCCCATGAAAGGTAAGCAGACTGAAAGTGTTGTGTTGGTATGTTACAGTTGACTTGTCTTTGGACCCCTTCACATGGAATAAAGCGTATTTCAGCTGCAAGGTAAAATGCAAGAAAAACAGTTTGTACCTCAGCAACTGTCAGGTTAATGCATCAAACCTCGGTTGTTTCCAACCATGTAGAGGCTTGTAGAAAGTACTAATTCCTCTGGTTCATTTCTATCATGTAGAATGTCAGAATGTGGAGAGCAATTGCATGGCTCTTTCTTGTCTTGCTTCCTGAAATCTGTTTCCAGTGGCATTTTGCTTCCTGTCTACAAACAGGGAAGACATGGTATATCAGCACCAGGAATCCTTGATAACGAAATCCAGACTAATTGCATCTTTCATTAAATTACCTGGCATTCTAAGAATGTAAATTTAGAGAGACTTCCAGGGTTTGTTCTGGTCTCCAGACTTGGACTGGGGCAGGAAGTTCTGGGTTCTGTTTGAAGCTTTCTCACTCCAACTGATGCTGAAGTAATACTTCTGTAATATAAGGCTGCTGAAGTAGAACTGAGAACTTAAATACTAATCTCATCAACTGAGATCTTTTGGTGTTACTTTGAAACAAGATGTTTTGTAATCCTCATTCTTTTTTGCTCTTCTCCAGTGTTTTAAAGGTTCTTGCTTTGAGAAAATCCCAAGGGCAGAGTATCTTGGAAGTGCTCAAGACAATCCGCCAGTGCCTAGACTCGCTCGGGCAGCCCCACTGTTTTCACCCACCTTGTGTACTTTTTCTGTTAGAACTTCTAGCCTGTCAGAAAGATTTCACAAAGTAAGTAATCATTAGACAAGTCTCAGCCACATGAGCTGTTGGGGCCCTTGTGTTCTCCCAGCCTTGTACACTGAAACCAGTAAAATGTCGTTGCTTGTTGTTCATATGGCTAACTGAAATACGATGTGAGGATTAGCCTTCATACTACTGTGCATACCTTGCACACTTGATTCAAAAATTAATAATTTTTTTCCAAGTGGGGCTCATTGGACCTATTCGTGCTGGTAGGTACCATGTGGTTGAACCACAGCATGGAGACAGACAGACAGACAGCTGTACAGGTCTAACCAGACTACAGCAAACAAAAAGGTTGTAGAGTCTGGTTAGTGCTTTAGTTTAAACTCTTCTCATATTCTAGATTGGTTTCTCCCTCATCCAGTAAAGTGGCAGTAATCTGTCCTACTTTTTCCTGGTGCAGGGTTCTTTTACTTTCCTTTGGAAGTGGCAGACTGCATTTTGAACCAAGTTAGCGTCCTTCCCGCTTACACTGCACATTGCTAAAAGTTGTACAAATCCTGCTGCGTGAGATGTGGCAGTGAATTCTAGGCTGCTCAACTGACTCTTTAATTTCTAGCTACTTTGGAAACTTGGAAGGCTGTGGTGCTGAGCTACACAAGGAGATTCGGGAGTCCTACTATCAGCTTGTCCTGTTCCTGGTGAAGTCTGTGAAGGGATTTAGTGCCATTAATGACAGGTACAGCACATTGCTTACCGAACTAATGTGAGATTTTCCTTTTCTGGATTTCTTCAGCCCTTCTCATTTGTTGTTTAATGTATTAATTCAGTGTGAGTATATTTTGCTTTACTTACAAAACCAAATAAGGAATTTTGATCTGGTGGCTGAAGACGCTAAATTACCTTTCTATGAATACTGAGCATGAAAGCGCAGTGGATTTATAGATGGTAAAATTTTGGCTTATGGCATTTTGTAGTTATAGTTCAGCCATGTGTTTCTGCAGTTTAGGAGTAAAATATTAGAACTAGCAAATTTATTGCAGAATACTCTGTCAAGTGTGATACCACAAGAAAGCAACACAATTCTGCAGCCAGCTCCAGCTTGGAAGCAATTCTGCTCCAGCTTGGAAGCTTATGTTTTGGTTAGAATTGTTGGGATTTGTAGCCAGGTCTCCTAGAGCAATGAGAATTTTGGGAATGTAGTGTCCATTTCCCTGCTAATAACTTCCAAATTCTTTGTATTTTCAACTGAAAATGGCAAACGTTTTCAGAGAACAAGAAGATGATGTACCACAGAGAAGAGGGAGACCCTCTTGCTGATACTCAGGCTGTAGCATAAGCTCAAATCAATCTGTAGGAAATACCTTTACTTCAACTTGTATTGGGCATACTGCTGTTAAACTGCAAGTTCTGCATTGGTAAACTGGAGGTTCTGCCACGTAGTTAACTTAGTGCAGAGTGAATCCTGGAAATCTGTGTGTAGTGATTGTCCCCCTTTAACCCCCAGATATTTCAGCTTTAGGGTAGAGATGTCATGTCTGGTTGTCTTGTTTTCTTTTTTAGATCATTACTTCCTGCCTTATCGTGTGTGCAGACAGCTCTCCTTCACCTTTTGGATATGAGTTGGGAACCAAGTGACCTTTCCTTCTTTGTTGAGATTCAGTTACCACAGCTGCTTATGACAACGTCACAAGAAAACATAAGTACACATGACAGTGTGATTTGGTGAGTCAGGAAGAATGCAACCTTCACCTGGTACTAGCTGTTGATAGCATTTTTTACCCAGAAAGGTTCCTGAATTTTGTTGGAGCCAGCAGTGATGGTAATAACTATTAACGAATGTGGCAAAACTTGGCCAGTATTCAGGTGCTTAACTTGAGTATTTGAACTTTTTGCAGCATTGCTAGTGCAAAAAAAAACATGTTAAAATCTGATCTTTAACCTGATTACTGCTGGAATGTTTCACTTGTTTAGCTGTGTGCAAAGGCATAGATAATGCTGTTTCTTGTCTTGATAAATATCAAAAGGAAGGTGCTTTTGACAGCTGCGTGTTGCATTTTTATATTAGTTGTACTTCTTACATCTGAGCAAATGCAAAGGCCAAAATGCTTTAAAAATTTCTCATCTGATCTGCCTGCATTGCCACAAGCAGTTTTGTAAATGTGGATTTTTCTGACTTTTGCATTTTGCGTCCTATAGTGTTTAAGAATTTGTCAGAGAGGCAAGTGTCTGTGTGGTCATTTATTAACCAAGTCAACTAAAGTTCTCACAATGTTGGGTGTTTTTAGTACATTACAGCACTCTGGTTAAAAACAAAACCAAACCTATCCCAATTTATGTTAGAGGGGAACCTAATTGCATTCAAACTTAATTTTGAGCTTGCTTTTCTTTTAGTCAGTGGAGTGAAGAAGATGAAATTGCAGACTACAAGCAAAACTGTGAGTGGATGGATGAATGCCAGGATGTAATGTTTGAGAGCTGGTATGAAAAGATAGCTCAAGCTGACCCAGAGAAGCAGAGAAAGGTGACCTCATGATTTGCTTATTTATCTGCAGAAGGGGTGAATGGGAGACTTTAAAAGCATAAAGGAGAGAAAGGCATCCGGCTTAAACTGATTCCTCTTGAGTTGGATCCCTGGCTCCCTGTAGGCTTTCAAAACTCTCAAATGATGAAGAGATCCCCATCCTCTTTTTTGGCAGTGTTCTGCTTTCTCTGAACATAATACTCAAGTGAATTCTGTCCCATCTCTTCCTCTAGATGCACATGTTTGTTGCTCGTTACTGTGACCTGCTGAACGTGGACATCTCCTGTGATGGCTGCGATGAAATTGCACCGTGGCATCGTTACCGCTGTCTGCAGTGCAATGACATGGATTTGTGTAAAACTTGTTTTCTTGGTAAGAATCCTTAAAAAGAGTGGTGAGGCGCTGGCACAGGCTGCCCAGAGAAGCTGTGGCTGCCCCATCCCTGGCTGTGTTCAAGGCCAGGCTGGATGGGTTCCTGGGCAGTTTGATCTCGTGAGCTGGTGGTTGGCAGCTCTGTCCACGGCAGGGGGGTTGGAACCAAATGATCTTTGAGGTCCCTTCCAACCCAAGCCATTCTATGATTCTATGAAAACTCTGTAGTTGAAGGCAAAATAGTCTCTTCTAAATTGCACATAAAAAAAGGTGAACGATTTGGGATATTTTAGGCTTTTTTTAATTCCTAATTTGAATGTGAACTTGAAATTAAGAAAGATCCTTCTTCCAACAAAAAATTTAAGGGAATCTTAAAATCTTTCTCTGCAGGTGGAGTAAAACCTGAAGGACATGAGGACGACCATGAAATGGTTAACATGGAATATGCCTGTGACCACTGCCAAGGAGTCATCATAGGTCGGCGAATGAACTGCAATGTCTGTGATGACTTTGACCTCTGCTATGGATGTTATTCTGCAAAGAAATACTCTGACAGGTATTAAATATATGATATTTTTTTTCCTCCCACCTTACTTGCCAGAAAAGTGACAATTAGCAACTAGGTACAGTCAGTCAGTCATTCTCATATCACTTCCTACAAGGTTGTGTCTGACATCAGAACATC
Source organism: Alectura lathami (assembly GCA_013399715.1). Taxonomy (NCBI): domain Eukaryota; kingdom Metazoa; phylum Chordata; class Aves; order Galliformes; family Megapodiidae; genus Alectura; species Alectura lathami. Next base: position 22,691 of record VXAV01001969.1, on the reverse strand, counting down.
TAATTATTGCGCTTCAGGGAAACATAGCAAAAGTAAGACCAGCTCAGCAAAAAATGTTGTGGTTTGCAAACCTGCCCCAGGCTCTGCAGGAACTCAATAGCTGCTGTTTTCTAGCCATGGCTGTGAAAGGTGCAGAGGAAGTGTCAGCCACCCTGAATAACAGGGTGGGAGAGGGGAATGCAGTGCTGTGGTTGGACAGCATAGCCTTCAGTGTGTGACACCAGAGGTCTTCACAAGTTTATTCCTAGAGCAAGAGCTCCGGGGACAGTTCAGGTTCTGATCAATTACACTTTTTATGTCAGCGAGGGTTTGACAGTTCACAGCTCTTGAAGGTCTGCAGCTTGAAACTGTGGAGTGTGTTAGGTTTTTCAGTTTTCTGTCAAGGTATCTTATATTACTAACTACTGGTTGTCAAGAGTGCGTCTGCATTTCAAAGCCATGCTATATACCTTCTTCTTTCAGTCACTTGCCCACTCACAGCATCACAGTGTATCCAATGGTGACTATTCGCATCAGTGACCGGCAGCGGCTCATCCAGCCATACGTCCACAACTACTCCTGGCTGCTCTTTGCAGCTCTGACTCTCTACAGCGCAGACCTGGCAAATGGGGAGGAGCTAGAAGGAGAGAAGCTAGATCCCCAAGTCCTCGGTCACGCCAGGGTTCTACAGCACCAGTGCATACAGCTCATTGGAGACTGTTTGATGAAAGCGCAGCATGGAAAGGGTGAGTCAGCTCCTCCTTCGTGAAACAATGGTTTCTAGCAAGTGTCAGAAATGTCTGTGGTGGCTCGGTTTGAAGTTTCCAAAGGAAAGGGGAAGCTACTGTGTACTTCACTAAAATAGTTGTCGAAAGCAAATGTAGAACAACTGTCATTCGGGGTCACTGGGAACATGGCAAATAGGGTGTTTGAGGAAATTAATGTGCTGCTTACATAAATACCAAAGACAACTTGGCAACTCTTTGGTTGCTTTTTTTTTCTTTTCCTGTTTTTCCCCATTGTGGATGTTGTAAATGGATCAGTATAGCTTCATGTTTGGTTACTGACACGTTACTAGCAGCTGAAGGATGGGAAGGAAAGCAAATAGCTTGGTGTAAAGTGTTTCTTTTTCCTCGTCTATTGACATGGATTTTTTTAACCTTATTTGTGATAAGTTGCTGGGGATGATGTCTGGAAATGAGGATTTCTGTGAACTAAGACCTATATACAGAAAATAGGGCGATACACCAGAGACCTATGTTGAATTTATCAAAAATCTCAATTTCAAATAAGTTTATTGGCATTTTTTGAGCAGCTCTCATACCACCACCACACACTTATGCATACTCATTATTTCATCTGTTTTTAACATACAGTTTTATTGTTTAAATATTTCAGTGGTCAGAAGATCAAAAAGGAGTTTACTTTCCATAATTCACACTGCTAGAAGGTATCCCTGATGCTTCTAAAAATTAATTAGGACTCCTGCCCTGATGGCATCCTTGTGAGGCAGAAAATGTCACCACCTGTTCACACCAAAGTATTTAACGGAAATACGTGATTAAGTGAATATGAAAATTTGTGAGGGGAAGTTTACAGTTCTCTTTCAATGTCTTTCAGTTCTGCTTTTTGCCTGTCTTGCCACTCAAAAGTTGAATAGCTTGTGTAACTTCTTTGCTTTCAGGTCTGAAAAATTTAGCTCTCCTCTGCATGTTACCAGAAGGTGAATCCTTGGCAGAGAATGACACTGCTTCAGTCAGTCCTCCCACAGACGGTGCTCCAAAAAGCCATACTGGTGATAAAGCAGTGCAGGGAAAAGATGGGAAACCAAGCACAGACTCTTTTATGCATTGTAATGTAAGTACCCATGCTGTGCAGAGCCCCTGATATTAATTAGCTGTGTGGCCTTCAGAAGTTTAAACATCCTCTTCTGGATATGTAAGTGAAGTGGTGGATAGTAATGGAATCATTTGTAGGTGAATGCTTGGGGATAAGGAGAGTGGTTGTTTGGTTTGTTTTTAATTAAATCCAGCTGATTAAATTTTGATTCACAAAAGCATTGGAGGAAAGGGGCAAGGGATGTTACTTGTGAAAGGACTGTCGTTCCCCTAGTTGTTAGCACTATTTTTCTGCAATTTTCCATGCTGTGTAAAGCTGTGACAGTGTGATAACTTTATGTACAGGGTTACAAGCAAAATAGAAAAGTATGTAATCGCTGTATGGGAGCTTAAGATGTGTATATGTCAAGAAATTGTTACCCAGTGAAAGGTTTTGGTATTCTGTGAGAAGTTTGTCAAGTGCTGATCACTTGCTTTTCTCATTCTGTGACTGTTTATGCAGGTATTAAATTTTATTTTAATCTTTCAGTGTCTTTGTTTTATTTTTAGGGGAAAAGAGACACTCGCAGTGAAATCCAGTCTGCTGCAGAAGATAAAGTACAAAACCAAGGAAGTGAAAGCAATCATAATGCTGTCTCTGCAAAGAAAGCTGTTCTGAGACAAGAATCAGACTTGTCTGTGGATGATAGTGCTACTCCAACAGGTAAAAGATTATTTCTTTTTCCCTGTCAGAAATATCCATCCATATACAAAGCAAACAGCTGTGCTTTTTTATTCCTAAGCCATTTTTATGTATTTGCAAATGTCTTTAATGCAAGTGAGCTGTCTGCTTTGTAAGAACCTGCCAAGCGTGCTGCTCCGAACAACTGCTACCTTGCAGTCTGTTTAAAGGACCCTAGAAAGGAGAGTGGAATTCCAGTGATAAATCTGATGCATGAGGATGATACTTCCTGCTGATCGAACACAATATTTGTGCAATCTCATTCTCAGAAGCAGAAGATAGGTGCTTTATTCTGTTAAGGACTACTGTTGTTAGAGTTGTGATGAGGGAATCAATCTGTCCGTAGTACTGTACGGTGTACACTTCTGGGTAAATGCTGTGGGCAAGTCTCTGTATTTGCAGTGGTTTATACACTTCCATAAAGATTTATCAAAACTTAATAAAGTTTAGAAAAAAAATTATTTTATCCTTAAATTTTCAACCACAGCAACTAAGCTATCAGTTCCTTCTGCTAATTTTAATGTTAGTTCATGGGATTTTCTTCTTTCGTTTTAATTTCAAAAGCAGATGACTGCGTTTCGGAGGATTCAGCTCAGAAGCAAGCAGAGAAGGTTTTAATTCCTAGCCAGGAACAAGTGTTTGCTGAGTGCTCTCAGAAGAGGATCCTGGGATTGCTGGCAGCTATGTTACCACCTTTCAAATCCGTTAGTGCTTTTTACTTTCAATCTCTGTAGTTTGCTAGATGTTCCAAATCACATGAATGAAATGCACAGCAAATTAAGTGTTGTGAGAGATGGGCACTGCTTGCTTACCTGTTGCAAAATGCAAATGTCAGAATCAGGATGTTTTAAGCCATTCATATTGCTGGGGAATGTTAAGGCCTCGTTCCTGGGTGGGGGGAGGGAACTGTAATTCATCTGAGAAGCAGTCTACCTTAACTGGTCAACACCTGCAAACTTTAAACCATCGCCTTAGGTTTACATGTCAGGTTTTACCACTGAATACAGTTTATACTGTGTCTTTTTTCAGTTTTATGGAAAATGTCTCGTATGGAAAGCCCTGATACAATAAAGCTGTGTGGGGATGTATGATTTGCAGCTTTATACCAACATAACCTTAGTGTACAGGCACCTAGCTTCTCACTTCCTTGTGTCCCACTTGAAGGAGCATTAGATCAGAAGGTTTTCTGTGGGCTGTGACTTTGACTAAAAATCTTGTGTTCTTTTTCTGCCTTAATGAGATTTTTCTTCTCCTGCAGGGCTCTACAATGTCTCTGATTAACCTGGAACAGATACTTCCACTGATGTTTCAGGTTGTCATCTCAAATGCTGGCCACCTCAATGAAACTTACCATTTAACACTGGGACTTCTGGGCCAGTTAATCCTGAGGCTTATGCCTGCAGAAGTGGATGCTGCTGTGGCTAAAGTCCTTTCAACCAAACATAATTTGTTTGCCACGGGTGATGGATCTATGGTGCCGGAAGGCTGGAAGACAACTCATCTTCTGTTCAGTCTGGGAGCTGTGTGTTTAGACAGGTGCTTTTAAAATTTAAACCTGTTAGTTGCTCTTTGACTTGCACTGATTTCCTTTCATGTGTCTCATGCATACAGGTTTTCTTAACAGAAAGTCAATTAAACCTGCATCCTGACCATAGAAAGGGCTTTGCATCTGCAACCTTTGTTGCAGTCAGAATATTTTGTTTCCAAAAGACAGCTTCTGTTGAGGAGTAGCTTGACTTCCTGCATTTTGATATGTAGCATATTATCGTGGAAGAAGGAAGGTTTTGAAACTTCAGGGAGAAACAATATGTAGTTCTCTGCTTTTTGTGTTAGAATTCCCTCACTTTGAGTGGCATGTCCTTTACATAACTTGGGAAGGGGGAGTGTCACCAGTGCTGAGTTCTGGAGAGATTTTGTATAAGAAGACTGCACTGTAAACAGTAAGGAGGGGCAGGAAATATGTTCCATTTTGAACATCTTGAGAAAACTCTTAAGCATTCTAGGATTAGTATTGTGCTTGTCACTTAGGACAGTATTATTTTTCATTGTAGCTATGTTTTATAGGGAAGGTTCATAAATAAATAGAAAGGCATGTAAAGGGCAGACTATCCAGAGGATCATCTGAGAGAAAGGAGTTTTTCAAAGGCTGACTTTAGAACAGGGGGACTGGTCTCTGTGCGTTACTTTTGTAGTCCATAGGGAGAGGGCAAGTAGTCGTGTGTGGGGAATAGGCCACTTACTGTTCTGCAAAGAAAATGTCTTAAGCTGTAAACTAAAATGAAGAACTTGAGATCACAAGGTTCAGGCAGACATTGGCTTGGGACTGTAAACCTTTTAAGAAAAATAGAATGTTTATGCTCTAATGATGAAAAGCAAAAGAGAATTCATCTGTCAGCTGTAGTGAAAGCTTCGAGTATTTGGAAAAATACAGTTGTATTAACGGTATGAGAGAGATGATTATGACAGGTGAACAGTGGTAAGATGTCTTGAGGAAACATAGCTTCAGGTGAGTGTGTAGTCAGCCCTCCTAACACAGACTGCTCTTGCTTTCCAGTCGTGTGGGGCTGGACTGGGCCAGCTCCATGGCAGATATCCTTCGATCTCTGAACTCTTCAGCGCAGTGGCATAACGTGATCGCTGCCTTCACTGACCACTGCATCAAGCAGCTGCCCTTCCAGCTCAAGCACACCAATATCTTCACTCTGCTGGTGTTGGTTGGGTTTCCTGAGGTAAGTGGCCTGTGGATAGTAAAGGAAACAAAATTGCTTAGAGCTTTTAGGTTGCTGTTCCTAGGTACTGGAGATGTTATCAGTTGGGGCACCCTTTATAAACCATTAAAACACAGCGTATGTCAGAGCTCACGTCTTCCCACTTGTGCACAATTAATGTTTATCTCACGAAGAATAACATGGCTGGGTTTGCTTTGCATTTCCTTGAGTACTGCTTTAAACTGTAATGGGAAAACCAGCTTAGTATGTTTGAGTATCAGAAAGGGCTCTCTGTTCAAGAGAAACAGTCTCATTCCTGATTTAAGTTGTTTGCTGTAGACATTTCTTCATAGAAATGAACTGCCATTTTCTGAAGATCAGCAGATACCTGGCAGCAAGCAAATTGTTCAGCTAAAAAAGAACAAAACCAAATACAAGTAAATGTAACCAACACAGAAGGTGACTCTGTATTTTTGAGTAAGCATTCCAAATAATGTCTGAAACTTTTGCAATTTCAGGTGCTGTGCATGGGGACTCGTTCTGTGTACATGGATAACGCTAACGAACCTCATAACGTGATCATCCTGAAGCATTTCACTGAGAAGAACAGAGCTGTTGTAGTAGACATCAAAACACGGAAGAGGAAAACAGGTTCTGTCACATCCTTGTTTTATTTAGGAACCATGGAGTATTTCCTTGCAGTTTCTTGTAGATACCCAAAAGCATGTTTTAAACAGAACAAATCGTGCAGATCTGCAGAGTTTGAGTTCCGTCATCAGGAACTCAAGGAGAGTTATATGACACAAAATAGCGTATAGTTCAGGGAGAGTATCTGGGTATTCAAGAACAATCCTTTCTTGGGCACTTCAGTAGACTTGTTAGCTCTTATGGTATCTACTATTTTAAAATAAAAGAACAACTACAAAACATACCTGGGTGCTGCTTCCTGGGTCATTGTACCAGAGAGAATTTTCTTCCTGCGTTTCACCTTGTCTAAAAGATCTGTCAAGCCAAATGCGTAACCTGTGAGAAATCAGTTGGGGTCCTGGGACCAAGGGTTTTCAGCTTGGGCATGTGTGACCTCGTATTGTGAAGCTGATAAAGCAGAGGTTGTCCTAAGATTTGACAGTTGAAGCTGATTAAAGGGCACTTGGAAAAACCGACAAACGAAACTGCTTTTTGATACTGACCAAAGGTTTGAATGTAAAAGCTTGATTCATTTATTTATTTTTATATTTTAATTAATATTTTGAACAGTTAGATCAGCAAGATCTGTTTCATCATATCAACTACAGGTCAGAATTTTCCCCATTGTAGCTATAAAAAAGCCTGATTTGTATACTGAACTGTGTATGTACAAATATGTACAATCAGCTCTTGCCACAAAATGCCTATTTTATCTAGGTAAAAATACGTTCTTGACTGTTCAGTGAATCTGAAATAGTTTCAGTGCAGGACTGTAGTTTTGCCACAGCAAAGCAGGTAGGTGGTTCTTAGAATGTGCTTCACATATGGGCCGTGTTCATGTCTCAGCTTACTAGTACTTCCTGGTATGAGGTGATTTCTCAACATTTTAAGACGAACCTAGTGAATCGTGTCTTTTCTCTCTTGTAGTGAAAGACTATCAGCTGATTCAGAAATGTGGACAAGAAGGCGGCGATTCCCAGACCCAGCTCAAACAGTACCTCCAGCACTTTGTTCTTATCTCCACGCACCTGCTGCAGACCAGCATGGACAGTAGCTATGCTGAGGCGGTGGAAGCAACGTGGGTCTTGTCCCTTGCTCTAAAGGGGCTTTACAGAACACTCAAGGTATCTTTTGCCTGACAAGTAGAATATAATAACAGATCGATGCCAGAAGTTTGCAAATTTTAAAAGTAGGCTGTGTGATAAGGCCTTGTTAGCACTTGCTAGCTCCCTTTTCGTTTATTGATTTGCACATGTCTGTTTGTGTAGATTCATGGTTTTAAGGAGATCCAAGCTGCCTTTCTTCAGTCCGGTTTACTCAAGCTCCTTGTGAAGAAATGTAGCAAAGGAACTGGCTTCAGTAAGACCTGGCTCCTCAGAGACTTGGAGGTAAGAAAATGAGTTGCATTTTGCAAGAAGTCAGGCTTCTTCGCAGTAGCATGGAAGGTGCAATGGATTTGTGAAGTGGTAATTGGTCTGAATTCATGTTCTTGGAGTTCTTTAGTTGTTTTTTTAGGTGTTGTTTCCTTTACAATAGCTTGTGTGAAGCTGTCCAAGTTCAAATGTTCTTATAAAATGCTGATTGCAGATGCACTATTAATATCTACAGCTGGCACACCATATGCTACCTTTTTCTTTGTAGATTTTGTCAATAATGCTGTATTCCTCAAAGAAAGAGATCACTTCCTTGGCTGAACGTGAGGATACTGAACTGGAAGAAAGGGAACAAGACCAAGACGTGGAGCAATCCCTTGTTGGTCCTGCTGATTTAGAGCAGAACAAACTCGATCCTCTGGAGGGTTTGGATGAAGCCACCAAAATATGCTTCTTGGTACTTAAATTTACTTTTCCCTTCTTGGAAGTTACTATGGATTTGCTAGTCGCATAAAATATTTGGTTGTTTATCTGGCTGATGTTCTCATAAATTCTATAGACCAGAGGTCTATGAGTTCAAGGAAGAGAAGGGAAGGAAACAAAGGAAATAAAACTTCATACTAGGACCACAAGAACTAACACTACAAAATCATTGTAAAGCTCTTTACTGAACTAATTAAGTTCATTAATTCTGTATATGTTAAACAGGAAATTAACACCTGGGTCACTCTTAAAGAATCTCACCTTTCTTTTTGCCCTGTAATGTCTTTTGTTTTTTTTTTGTCTTTTTTTCCCCCTTTTTTTCTTGCTTAGATGACACACGATGCACTTAATGCACCTCTCCACATTCTTCGAGCCATGTATGAGCTGCAAATGAAAAGAACAGATTCTTTTTTCCTGGAAGTTCAAAAGAGGTATGTGAAAGACTGGGTCCAATCAAAACCCGGAGTTACTAGATGCAGGTGGTAGCTTGATATGTGGAGGGTGCTGCATAGAAATTGCTGCAAGGATGTGACTTGGTTTTCATGTTTGAAAAGTTAGGAACTGAACTCCTGGTAAGTTTTAGTTGTTGTTATGGAAACAAGTCACCATCTTCTGAAATAAGTTCCATGTTCTTTTGTGTCCAGTAACTCCCGTATGAAGATCTGTTTGTCTAAATTATCCCAAATGAGGAAGAATGAACAGACCTTCCTGTGACTTTGAGTAATCAAAGCATGTCTTGGAGCCATTGTGTTTTTACAGAGATGAGCAATTTTATAGCATGTAAAACCTGCTTTTTAGAACAGCTAGTTAACATACAATGGGGCAAAAATGTGTAGAGTTCAATTAATCTCTTTAAAACAGAAGGTGGGAAGAGTTTGGTATCTGTTTAATTGTTAATTTGCACGAATTTCAGAACACATTTACATGTTTTTTACTTTCTTTTTTTTTATTATTTAAGGTTTGATGGAGATGTGATTACAACAGATGAGAGGATCCGAACACTGGCTCAGAAATGGCAACCCAGCAAGCGCTTGAGGCTGGAGGAGCAGAGTGCCAAAGCCGTAGATACAGATATGATCATCTTGCCCTGTTTGGTGCGTGTCTCCACTAAAAGAAGCAGTTTCAAAACATTCAGTTTAGGCATTGAGTACCTTCAATTTCATTTAGTAACTTGAGAGACTTTTTTTTTTTTTTTNNNNTCTCCTGGTTTTTTGTTTTTTTTTTTAGCATCTGAAGTGATCTGTTGTCAATGTTTTCTGTCAAAGTGAATGAGCAGGTGCAACAAGAAGTGTTTCTTCCTTCTAATTTCTTCCTTAAGGAAGTTAGAGAACTTGATTCTCGGGTCAGCAGAACAAACTGTGATTGCATGCTGTTCCTTCCTCTCCTTGTAAAGGAGAGATTGTATCTAACTGCTGAGAGCTTATACAGCAAGTGGTACTGCTTTACCAGTGTGTTGCTATTTGGCAGCATCTTCAGCAGAACAAGGAAGCAGTGTTGCTTTGCAGAGCAGACACTACACTTGCAAGCTGGAGGATTTGCATTTGATAGTGTGGTTGCTTTGACAGTGTGCTGCTTAAAGCTTTTGCTTTAATTTGGGTGCTGATTCCTGGCCATGTGGTGTCACCAGCACAGCTGGGCGTCAGCTGCATCACAAACTGGACTGGGGGCTTCCTGAAGTAGTTTCAAGCAACAGTAAAACATTTTAGATACTACAGCAGTTCACGCAGGGTTTGTCAAATATCCACCTTCTGAAATTACTCCAGACCTGAGGAACCTAACGTAATTTTGAATATAGCTCAGCTTTACGTCATATCTGGCCCAAACCATCTCCAAAGGTCCCTACCAATTTGCGTCATTCTGTGATTGCATTCTGGGGTCACAAAGAGCATGGCACTGTTTTGCTTTGCCTCTGCAGTTCAGCTTGAATTAACACTTCAGGTTAGAATTCTAACTGCTGGTTCTGATCATATGTACAATCATGAATGTGTTAGTTTATGGTGAAATCTGTTGACATACACAGTTTTCTGAGGAGTTCTGTCCCCGCAGGTGCATGAGAGATTGCGCAGTGTGCTCTTTCATGCATCCTATTTCCAGTATGTACGGGACAAATTAATGTGTAAATTCAGCTTGCAGCCTGATGGACAGAGGAAGGAAATTGCTGAGAGCCTATTTGCAAACTTTCTTTCTTTTGCAGTCAAAGCCTGTGCTCTGTGATAAAGCAACAGAAGAAACCAACCCAGTTGCCCAGAAGCTGATAACTAACACAGAGAGTGATCTGCAGCTTAGTTACGCCAAGCAGCGCCGCACGAAGAGCTCCATACTCTTGCACAAGGAGCTGGACTCCAGAAGCAAAAAGGCTGTGAGGGATTACCTGTATCGTGTAAACGAGGCAACTGCTGTTCTTTATGCCAGGCATGTGCTGGCATTACTGCTGGCTGAGTGGCCAGATGATGTGGCAATAAGTGAGGAAATCCTAGATCTTAGTGGCCCAGCCCATATGACATACATCCTGGACATGCTTATGCAGCTGGAGGAAAAGCAGCTATGGGAAAAAGTAAGTGGATTTCACTTATGCACGTGAACAACCCCATGCCTACATTCCGTGAGCCTCTGCCTAACAAAAATATGTGCAGTTCTTTTTTTAACCTAAACTGAAACTCCAACATTTAAATTAGTTCTGAGAAAGTAGCTGGAATCTGTCAGTGTCTTAGTGTGCTGCCTTTCTTACCAGAAAATGGAAAAGCTAGCTCCTTGGAGAGGACATTTCATTTATGTGGGGAGATGCATCGTGTAGAGAAATTGGTGAAATAGGCAAGTCCATTTTGGAAGCTGCTTTTTGTTAGATCTCGATGTGTGTGCTGTAATAGCTGCTGCTCTGCCGGTGGGCTGAGAGTTACTACGGTGGAAGCGATCTTGGAATTACAACAGAAGGTTGCAATGGAAATGTCAGCCGAGTGCTTCACAGCAGCGAAACTAAATCAAGTGCTGGAATTCTTCGAAGAAGGAATTAAAAATAAAACAGAAGGCATCAGTATGTCACTGAACTGATACTGTGCCCTCATCTGGGCTACAGCACACAGCCTGACCCCTCATCTCATTTTGTAAAAGGATGGAGCTCAGCTGGAAGAGGTCTGCAGAAGTGTGGCAGGGAGTGTTATTGCAATGAAGTAAGTTCTGTGCGAGGAGCAAAGATCCTGGATCTTTGTCCTGGGGGCAGTAAGGGAGCAGGAGAAGTCTGTTCCTCCTTCTATAATTTTGAAACCATCAGCAGCATAGAAAAAGTAAACAGCAAGTCCTGTTCACTGGCCCTCCCAGTAAGAAAACAAAGGAGTGTCAGGTTAAGGTAGTCGGTGGCAGGTCCAAAACAAACCAAAGGAGCTGGGGCTTGACACAGTGTGTCATTAAAGTTGTTGCCACAGGCTGTTTGTGTAGAATCAAAAAATGTCAGGATGGACTGATGCAATTCAAATCTGTTAAGGCGTCTAAAATACAAAGGTGTGGCCTTTGACTTGGGCTGCTCTGCAAGTTTGTGGAGGTAAAGAATGCATTCAAGGAACTATGCTGCATAATTCCTGTGTTGTTTATATCCATTTTTCAAAAAAAGAAAAAAAACCTCCTACTGGCTGATTTGGAGGCAGACCTTTTTGGCCTGAGCTAGCATGGCTGTACTGGGGGAGTTGGAAAATCGCAGGTGGAGTGGTGTAATGGGTTGCTATAACAACCTGTAAAGGGCCTTGAGTAACAGGACTCTCGATTAAGAGCTGTTGTGCACTTATAAAAATAAGAAAGAGTAAGGCTGTTCTGAATTATCACTTAGTATGTTCTGTTAGAGTCACTGGCATTTATTTGTATTTTTTTAATGATACAGCTCTGGCATCTAGCTCTTTCCAACGCTGCAGCTACTTGACCGATACTTACTGATTCCTTTTTACGTGTGGACTTGTACATTTTGAAGGCTAAAACATATGACACGTTCAAGTTGAAACCTGTAGGTGGGAAGGTGAAGGTGTCTGTTTAGTATGTTAGCAAAGTTTTTAGCGATCTTCCTTGCTTACAGCTTCGCTTTTGCTGTGAATTACTTCTGGATTAGCCTTTGTTCTAGTATTTGTGAAAAGAGACATAGCTGGTAGCTGTCACCTTTTTACACTTAAAGGCTGAAAGATCTGGAACAGAACAGAGTAGAATGTCCTGCACCTCTGGGAGACAACACTTGTAGACATCACCTGTGAATTGGTCTTGTCTCGTGCTGGTTCCTCGATTCTCCCTTCAGCTGGAAGTCTGTCAGTCACCAGCATGTACATCTACCAACATTGCTTTGATAGCAAATTGTGCTCTCATGGTGTGTTGCTTCTCAGATTCTGCAGAAAGTACTGCATGGATGCAGTGAGAGCATGCTGGGAACGATGGCCCTGACAGCTTGCCAGTTCATGGAGGAGCCTGGGATGGCCGTCCAGGTGCGGGAATCCAAACATCCTTACAACAACAATACCAATTTTGAGGTAAGTGATGCCTGTGTTGCAGTGCAGCGAGTTTATGTGACTTGGAGACCACTGGAAAATATCAAGGTGGTTGGAGCAGAAGTGTCACAGTGTTCCACATGTGTAGCCACACGACTTCTGTGCTTGAGGCACCTGTATTGATTTTGGAGAGGCTGGTGCCAGATGAGTGAGGCCTTACCCTGCAGAGAAATATGTCCAGTAAGACATTTCAGTGCACTGCTAGTTCAAAGATGAAAAATCCATAACTGAAATGGTTTTAATGTGCATGTGTTTGAAGCAGATCCTATACTTAAATGATTTCAGGGCCTTAATGAGCAAATATTTCTACCTGACATCCAGAGGTCTGTTTCAGTTCACTTCCTTGTGCCATCAGATGAAAGCTAGGAGTGGAATCTTTTTTTTTCTTTTTATATTTTCTTCCTGTTTTTTTTTTTGTTTTAGTATATCTTCTGACACAGATTTTGTTTCCTTGATACTGTTTGAAAACATTTTTCTAACTTCCCTGGAGCTATGACTTCTGATTTTTAGTTTTTAAAGGCATGCAAGCCTTTAGGATCTGGCAGTAAGATCAGTATCAGCAGCAAATGCCACCTTCAAAAGAGCAGAGCACTGCTAGCAATTAATTTTTACACTCTTAATATCTAGTGAATACAATAGGCCGTGCTTTACAGCTGTTAAATTAGTTCCCGATAAAACTAACAAAGGCTTTTTTTTCCTCCTCCCATGGAGGCTCTGTGATATTTCTTATAACTCCTTTGTTTGCAAGGTGAACGTTAAATAGCTTCTCGGCAATCTCGTGTTACGATATACAAAGATCACATGTTTATTTCTCAGGATAAAGTTCAAATTCCCGGTGCTATCTACCTCTCAATCAAATTTGACTCTCAGTGTAACACAGAGGAAGGCTGTGATGAGTTGCTCATGTCCAGCAGCAGCGATTTCCAGCAGGATCGGCACAGCTTCAGCGGGTCCCCGCAGAAATGGAACGACTTCGAGCTCCCAGGTGAACATGCGGTGTCCTGAAGTGCAGATTGTAGGGGACTGCTGCTGTCTGGGACTCTTGAGAGAAACTGCTGAAAAATGGGGCTTAAATGTGGATGTTGCACAGAACGACAGAATCCCAGGGGCTGGAAGGGACCTCTGGAGACTGTCTGGTCCAGCCCCCTGCCTAAAGCAGGCTCCCTAGAGCAGGTTGCAGAGAGCGCCCACTGAGAAGGGGGAGGGGGGGAACTTCTCTTGCCCAGTCTGTTTGCCCTGACAGGCTTCTCCTGCATTCGTTTTTTGAAAGGGGCCTGTCTGTTGCCCTGCCACTTGACACATTCCACACTGTTTTACTTCTGACCTTTTCTTCCCCACCGCACTCAAAGCAGTCACTTAGCTACTGGAAACAAATCTTCATCTCGATTCCGTTCCAACACAGCCCTTGTTCTGCACAATATTCACTTGCATTGTTTCTGCCTTGTCTTACTTTCCACAGGAAGCACATTTTTTTTTCTAAAAAAAAAAAAAAAAAAAAAAAGATAGGCTTATCTCTCATCTCCTTGCTCCACTAGTGCTCAGAGCAAACACAGAGAGCGTGCCAATGCCTTGTCTCCAGTTGTTGCCACTAAGCGCAGCTGAAAAAATCAGTCACTTCTCTGACAGCCTCAGCCTGTGCTCTCTGAGCACGTTTCTGATAACACAGCAGCCAGTGCCAGTGATCTGAAGGGCTGCGTGGAGCAAGCACATCTCGTGCTGCTGATGTGAAGCTGGTTTAACCCACCGAGCCCCGGGGCACTGCAGGAAACTTCTGACGTTACATACTGTCAGTAAATAGATGTAGGAACTTTCCCAGTAAATCCATTTGGGTGACAAGCTGCTCCTTAGAAATCAGTGTGTGTTTTGTAGGAATAGTTTGGATTTTTATGAACTTTTTTTCCTTCCTCCTCTTCCTCCCAAGCAGTTGCAGGGGTTTGCCAGGAAACTGAACTTTGAGGCCCATTGTTTTGGAGCAGCCTTGGCTGTGAAACTCGAGTTTCACCCTGTGAACCTTCAGCTCCAGCCAAGGCTCTCTGGAGCGAGGCTCTTGATGTCACTCAGCAGCTTTAGCTGACAGCAGGCGTCTGAAGGCTTCCGGGCTCTGCGTCTGATGACAGGGCTTTCTCCGGGCTGTCATTGCTGCTTAGGACTGGGAGAGAGCAGTGACTCCATTTCATGATGAAAGGAGGAAAATCAATGGATTTGTTGATTTTTATTATTATTTTAAAGCTTTGGTTTTGGTTTTCTTTATCCTAACAAATGTTTTCAAAATTTTTCTTCCACTTGAAACTTTGAAAATTCCACACACAATAAAAACTAGTGTGTTCGTCCCAGGGTGGCTTTTCGTGGAACAGAAGGGAATTGTAAGTTTTGGCCAGCTCTAGTATTACAGAGCACATCAGATAAGGATGTTTTGTTTCGCAGTACAGCTGACTACCAGCATTCATCTCTGTGAAGCCATAGATGCTACAATTACAAGAACATCCTGAATGTTCCACTGCTTGGTTGTAAAATGATCAAACATTTTGGTTGTTCTTCCAGCTTCAGGTGGTTAATAATCTTGTTCCGCAGAGCAGAGCTCTGCAATTTCATTTCCTGTCATGTAGGAGCAATACACCTTTACTGTCGCAGTTTTCTCCCTTTTGCTTAATGGACTGCCCAGGTAGACGTTGTTTTTCATAAATTATATTTGATCCATAGCACAAGTGAAGTTAAATTGTGTGTCTTTAACTCCTTCTTTTCATTCCAAGTGTATTAGTGATAGCCAAACGATGCAGAGGGCAGTAATGTGGATTTTCTCCCTTCCCCTGCACACAGGAGACACACTCTATTACCGATTTACTTCTGACATGAGTAACACTGAGTGGGGTTACAAGTTTACAGTGACAGCAGGTCATCTGGGAAGGTTTCAGACAGGTAAGCCTTGTTCAGAATGTATCTGGAAGGACTTTTTGGAGTTATTTTGCCAGTTGTCTGTCTTTTGGACTTTGAATATGCTTTCGTCAGTATTGTGGAAAGCTGTGATCTGTCTCATTCAAGTTGCAACTTGACTGATGTCTCTTATTTGCCCATTTGTTCTTATTTTTAAGGGGATTTAGAAATTACAATTCTAATAACATTACTTGCATTCAAAGTCTCAGCCCTAAAGGGACTTAGGATTTACACAGGATTTAGTAAACACTCCCAGGTGCTGTAAATGGAAACAGATATCTTCTGAATTGTCTCTTGAAGAAGTAGTTGTCCATTAGAACTGACTGCTTCTGGGTCTAATTTGTAGACATAGCATGGAAGGTTTTGTTAGTTTATTTTAGAGTTTAAATGTTTTTAATGGAATCAAGGCTGGTGGATGATTTGTAATCAGCAAAACTCTCCTGCATATCTCATAATAATGAGGACCTGTGTTTGGTTTTCCTTATTTGGGCAAAACTTCAATTTCAGAGAGGATTATTGCTAATTTTTGTCTAAATTTAGCTCCAGGAAAGACCAAGAGCATCAGGGTGTAGGCTAGAATTATCTCAGATTTTTTTCTGTATTTTTATTCTTGCTTAATAGAACAATGCTTTGTATATGGAAAAAACAATGGGTATCCCTACGAAGTAACAGCTGTTTGATTTATTTTATTTTATTGTATTTGTACCAGGCTTTGAAATTCTAAAGCAGATGCTGTCAGAGGAAAGGGTAGTTCCTCACCTCCCCCTGGCCAAAATCTGGGAGTGGCAGGTCGGGGTGGCGTGCCGTCAGACCGGTCACCAGCGTTTGAAGGCCATCCACCTGCTCCTGAAGATAGTGCAGTGCAGTGCCCAGAGGTGAGTGTGCTGTTCTACGCTGTGAGGCAAAGGGCAGGAGAAAAAAGTGGCCAAGTGAATGTCACTGAAACCAGGAAGCCATGATTTGAAGTGGGCTTTCCTGACTTTCCTCTCAGATGCTATTGGCATTGCCTTGGTTAGCAGAAACTCCCAGATTTGGGGTTTTCTATTGTTTGTTTTTAAATCACCCCAAAATAGGACAAAGAATAGATTCCAATCAATGTTCTAGAAATTGATTCTCTTTCTATTAGTTGTCCTTAAGGTGAGGATGAAACAATAAACTAGTAAAACGATGATCCAGTTCTCTATAAAGTAAATAAGTTTTTAACGATTAGTTTATTTGTACCATTGCAAAGCCTGTCATTGAGTTTCAGAAGGGATGGGTGTGCTGATGCTTAAATATTTATGTCATGGGTATTTCTTCTGAAAGTAGCTGTTGAAAAAGATGTTGAGACTTTACAGTCTTGAAAATGGGTATGGTTACATTAACTTGACAGCACGACATCAGTGCTGGAACGCTGACACTCGTCTCAGCTGGACCCTTTTGGTTCAGAGGAAACAAAACCAATAAAAAGACAGCAGCCTATTGGTTACTTTGACGAGAAGTCAGAAGTTGTATTCACGTGTAGCAATAAAAGTGAGCGATTACACAGAACCATTGTTTTACTCTGTGTAGACTTTGGATACACCAGTCTGCATCCAAGTCTGAAAAACTGATTCTGCTGTTGTTTGTAATCGCTGATCTATGATATTTTCAAGTTTCTTAGTTTTTTGGTGTTATTTTGCTTGTTGTTTTTCCATCAGAAAATGTCTGGTTTGTCCTGTGGACAGCAAGTTTTAATTGCTAACAGATCTACATTGTGCTTATATTTAATATTTTCCTTCTGCAAATCTAATGGTAGATTCTTTCCCCCACTACTTAACCATATTTATCACCCTCTCCATAGAATACATTTGAATTGATTTGCTTTAGCTCGGGAGTGGGAAGGAGGCAGGGCTGGAAGTGTTTGTAAAGAATCGTCTGTCTGCCCTAAACAAGGGTGTCAGCTGCCCAGCGCTGTGGTTTGGAGCTGTGCAACTTCACGCAGTGGGGCTAGAGCATGAAGCAAAGTGATGTGTGCAGTTATGTCAAAGTTCTCATTTCAGGAGGCTGCTCAGTTATAGGAAAGTCATTTAGATACGTTCATGGGTATAAGGTTTTCTTCACTTCGCTGGTTCGAAATGAAATTCATTGTGCTGAAACACTTGGCTGCATTTAGATTTTAAAATGCTTCTATTTCTTCGTCCTTCCTTTATACATCTGTCAAAAATGTATGGCTTTGTTCTCTTGAACTGGGGTGGTGTGGGTGGTCTGGTTTTTGTTTCGTTGTNCAGGAGAAGCCGTAAGCTCGTGGTTACTCACTGTTTTATCTAAATGACCTTTTTTCAGGGACTGCGACTTCACCTTGCTGAAGCCACTTTGGCAGCTTTTCACCCATATGGAAAACAACTTGTGTCATGACGTGACCAAGCCTGGTATTCTCCTTCCTCTTCATCGTGCACTCGCAGAACTCTTTTTTGTTACAGAAAACAGAGTTACTGTAAGCAGTTCCTTTATTTATATCCCTCCTCTCCCCAGTGCTGGGAACGTTATGTAGTTCAGTGTCAAACCAAAAGCAGTTTTCCCTAATCTTGGCAAAGTTCATCAGAGCTTTTGTATACTTTAGAAATAGGAACAGCTTTCTCATGGGGAGTCTGGTAGCGAATTCTAACAGAGGGGAATGCAGTTGCCTTGTTCCTCCTGGGTCTGTAAGGAACAGTCAGGACTCCTCCTAGTGCAGTGAAGGCGTGGGCCATAAAGCCACTTGATTCTGAGAGGAATGCTGATTTAAAAATCAATTTAAAGGCGTTTGGATGTGGTCCTCTTTGAGGCGATGTTGAACGTTACATCCGAACAGTCTGTCCTCAACTGGTTTCTGTGATCACAAGCTGTGTTCTAGCCCAGCAGTCTTGTCTGTAGTTCAGATGCCTCTGGTTAGGGACTGTTATGGTGATCAGCATTTTAGTGTTAATTAGGATGATATTTTGGTGCTCATTAAACACTTTGTGCTGCAGGAGCTTGGATCTCTACAGGAGTATTTGCTTGCCTTAAATACTGAAGATCATCTACATCGCTGCACAGCACAGGTAATAACAAGATGCACAACCGCAGAGGGATGGGTTTTTTTGTAATATTTTTCTGGTAGGCAAAAATAATGAATGATTAGTGATTGCCCAGTGATGTTTTGTAAAATATGAGCGTGATGCCATGACAGGAGTCTGAAATTTGTCTGTGATTGAACAGCACACGAATGCTGTTTGCCCTCAGTAACCAGATGATGTCACACAAACTGGCTGCTGGAAACAGTACCAACTGCTTCTAACGGGAGAATTTCCATCAGGTTTATCCATTTTAACTGTATTGACCCCTCAGCTGCCAAAACCTGGGGACGGGGGCAACCAGATGAGGAGATAACCAGCTAGAAACAGGATGGTTATTCAGTAACTGCTGTTTAAATTCATACCAGAATTTCCTCACAGTTTTGAACAGGGGAGGATGTTTGGTGTGACTGTTTCTTCTCTCTTCCAGGCCCTGAGAAACATTGCTGCTATCAGCCTCGCCATTAACTACCCAAACAAATCAACAAGTTTCTGGAATGTTTAATGCTGGCTGAGGCCGGAGTGCATGGGATAGAGTAGTTTGTCCATAGGAACCTTGGAACAAACGTCTTAACTCCGTTCAGGAAAAGTTCCTTCAGCTTCAGTGTATGAGCACTCTGCAGCCTTCCTTCCTTCCACCTTGATGTAGAATTTGTAAGAGTAAAAGCGCACTTCGATGACAAAGCACATCTTGAAGCAACTCACGCGTCGCCTACAGTTATGTATGCACATATTGTAGCATGTTAGAGTAAACAGAACAATTTTTTTTTCATTCGGAGGAAGTAAATGAAAGAAGGTAGCTGAAGTATGAGAATGAAGGCCCCCTGCGTCGGCATCATCTGCTCCCAAGGAAATTTGAGGGATGGAACCTGAAAGCCTTGAAAGCATTGCTGAACCTAGTGGTGCAGTCAGCAGCATCTGTTTCTCGCTGGAGTGAAACAGGCAGACCAGAATCTGGTGGGCTGAAGCGGAAATGGTCCACACTTGAATCCTGTCGTGCTTGCTTTTGCTTTGAAGGCTACTACCCAGGGAAGAGAACTTTAATTAGCGGTAACCTACAGGTTGTAGAACAAATTTGGAGTGATTGCAGAGCAGTTTAAAGGATCCCGGTTCCAGAGCATCCTTGTGCAAGAAGTTAATGTTTCTCCTGTTCTTTCATTCAGCCAGCTGGATCCTCTATTCTTGATTTGTCTCTGATGGTGTTAGTTTGAACAGTGCATGGTTCTAGTGCAGAGAGCAAAGGCTGGGCTCCGTTCACGAAGCAGTGCTGGTATGAAGAACTGAGGAACTTGCACATTTCTCGAAGGTCATGCCTTTGCAAGAAATTATTCAGGACAGGTTGTTGTTTTTTGTTTTTTGTTTTCTTTTAATTGGATACCAGTGGCTTAAGGAGGTCCTCAGCAACGCTGGAAGCCCAGGCTCCCAGCTCTCAGGGTGGGAGTTAATGATCAATCCAGTCTTATCTCACACAGCAATAACTGCATTACTCTTAACGAACGTGGAATGAATTGCAGACCTTCTGTGTTGGAATAATTGGCTTTCTTCCTGCTCAACTACACTGGTTATTCCCTTTCCAAAGAGTTGTAAAGATCAGAGGAGGATTTGGGGATGTATTTTTTATATTGCTTTACCCTACATATAGCTGGTCTTGTCAAGTAAGAATTCAGAGAACTTCTAATGATAATTTTGTTCCCTTCCCTACCTTAAAATACGAAAAAGGCAACCGAAAACTTCAGCAGTGGAGTTTAGCTGACTGGTTGTAAGTTGGGTAAAGGCATGGCTGTGTCAGAAGGGAACATGCTTCTTGGCCTTGCTTCGTGGAGAGGGAAGTGGTGCCTAGATGGTGTTGTGCAGCGTGCACAGGAGCACTGCTTTAGGGGATGGCCTCTGGGTGGATGGCCGTACCAGCTGGGGCTGGACATGCTTTAGGGGTGGTCCAGTCTCCCTCTGAGAGGGAAACGTGCAGTGTGCATCCCCTTTTCTCAGATGACCTCCAGTGCTGTAGTTAAAGATGTCACGGCACCTTTCTGTTCAGCCAGGGGACTGTAAGGGAGTGCTTCAGGGGGCGAGGGTGAAGGAGCATGTCACTGTTCTGCCTGAAAGGTTGAAGCTGGAGACCAAGCAGCGCTGTGCTGAGCCCGCTGTCTTCAGGAATGGAGTGGTCCTCTTAGCAAATGAGAATGCCAGAGTTCAGGAAAAACACGCCGTGTATCGAAGGCTGAAGGGATGCTCGGAGACCCCTCATTGAGTGTACTGCAGCTGGAAGCTCGAAGGAGCTGGTGGTGGGGAAGGGAGTTACCAAAGTCGTGGTGGCTCTTAGACGTGTGGATCGTTCTATTCCCACACCCAAGCAACGTACTGGAGTTTGCAGTCTCACCGCGAGGCCGTCTGAGTGATCTGTGAGCTACCTCACACTCGGTAGGAGCGTGAACAGGTTCTGGGCTGCTGCAGCGAGAGAGGTGCTCGGTGTGCTGCGGGGAGCCGCGTCGCTGGGACGGGTGAGCTTTTTGGCGTTGCTCTTCTCGAGCAGACGGACTTTCTGTTCACTGCCTCGGTGTGAATCCGTGGCTGAGCAGCCAGGGGTCTGCAGCAGGCTGGTTTGCTAGGGCATGTAGCATGCTGCCGAGATCTTCCTATGTTTTTGTCAGAGAAGGCTTTTTTTCTTTTTCCACATCAGGGATGAAGACTGTAAATAAACCATGCATAGAACCTGTGATGGCTCTGTCATAGTCACATTTTTTCTGTTGGACTGCCTTTTTGCTTTCTGTACGAAGACACATGAGGCTGCAAGGATGACCCAGGAGTGGCCAGTGTTCCTCCCTAGGCACACCGCTACCTTACTCTACCAGCAGTACCTGGCCTCGAGAGTCAGTCGTCTTGCCCCAAGGGGACTGTCTAGAAACATTGTCCACTAAATATTATTTCTACCCACTAGATGGAACTGAAGGACTGTGACCTGAGCTGACACTGAGTCTGTTGCTGCCTTACAACTCAATCATTCATTACAGATTTTTAAGAGACAAGAAACATTGATTTTTTTTTTTCCTGATAGTTTTAAAGAGGATGAGAATACCAATAACGAATATTCATGGTCAATCATGTTTTGAAAATCCCCCAGCAGTTCCAAATGGATGCAGATGGTGATACTATTGAGTAGTATAAAACTGGCTGGAAAACAGGAATGCTGAAAAAAAATGTGCCTAATATTAAAAAAAAAAAATTAAAATAGTTGTCCTGCCTGAATCACCGATTATGTGTTTAAGAGAAACCACGTTGTTCGTAACGATACCTTTTGACTTGCTTTCATTAAACACTTAAAAAAGAGAGTTTTATAATTTTCTTTTATTACGGGTTTACTACTTTGCAATTTTTATCAGTTGTTTGAAATATATCAAACCTTTTAGATTTATTCCAGTTCAGTTCAACATGTAAAAAGAAAGCTACAGATGTGGGTAAAATATGCAAATGCAGAGAAATATATTGTAAAAATTCTATAAAAACAAAAAAAAAAAAAGTACAATGCAGTGTCTGTTTTTTGTTTGCTTCTCTTCTCACTGACTGTTAAGTGCCTGAATTCCCAGTGAGAGCCAAGGTTTTTCCTATGAATCTTCATTTTCAGTGGCTGTAAGTAAACCTGCTTGTCCTCCTGCAGTTAGAATACATCTGCTGCTGCACCAAACTATGCAGGACACGTAGGACTGGAGTCTTCCTTTAAATTCCAGCCCTGCTGTTTACATTCCAGTGGCCTTATCCTAACAACAAAGTTTTACCATGGCTACCCCTTGGTTTGGGTGCCTGTGTGTTTACTTTCAGACCTGAGACCAAATGTGGGGCCCCAGGTGAAGCTGAGCTTTGTCTCCTGCCTCATTAGTGGTGGGTATCAGCGAAGGGGCCGGAGCCCCCCTGGCCCCCTGGGCTGAGTCTAACGGCTTGTTGGTGGCTGCTGCAGCTTGAGGGAGGTTGTCCAGGGCGGGCTGAGTGAGGAAGTTGGCACCTTTCTGTCTTTACCCAGCGCTGGAAGCTGGTTCCACTGGTTCCACATGCTCAGGGAAGGGTCTTGGTGGGTGATTTTGTTGAATATAAATAAATAGTGGCAGCTGCGGGGGAGTGGGGGCTGTTCTGAGAGCCAGGTCTGAGGCTCTAGCCGGTTGTACCTCAACCAGTTCCCTGTAATCTGCCATTAAATGCAGCATGGTCCCAGCCACCGCGCTGTGACAAAGCTCATGGCCGTAATGCCTGGGAACAGCTCAGATTACGTGAGTCAGAGCCGTTTCACACTCCAGGAGCTCAGCATCAGGCTGTAAGCTAACCTGCAGGCGGGTGCTTGCTTTGCCTGCTTTTCGGGGGAGGCCACGCTTACGGTTAGGTACAGAAGCGAACGATGCCAGGTACCTGCTGGGG
>VXAV01001968.1:63914-81278 GCA_013399715.1 Alectura lathami | reverse complement strand
GGGGGGGGGACGCTGCGCTTCGTCAGCCTGCTGGGGACGGGGGGGTTTGGGGCAGTTTGGGGTGCAGGGGGTGGTGGTTTAGGGGGGAATCAGCGTGATGCCCCTCCCCGCTACTGGGGTTTCCCGTATCTCCACCCCTATTTCCAAACAAGCGCTTTGGGGGGTGCTGTGTACCCCTCCCCAAAATTTGCAGGACTCGTTTTCAAAAAGGGGAACCGAGGCACGGAGCAAGCCTCCCCCCCTTAAACCCACCCTTTAGCGCCCACATCCCTCCCTGTCAGGCGATGCATCCGCTCGCAGCGCTCCCCTCCTGCTTCGTTAATTAAATCTAATTAACCGCTTGCCCGTTTCCACAGCAACGGCGTGCAGCAGGGCTGCGCCCTACTGTTGCAGACGGTGAATTTCCTCTCCGCACTGAGGAAGATGAGCGTCCCTCCCCTGGGTGCAATGCAGAGAACGGCCAGCTCGGTGCACGTAACGCGGTCTGAGTGCAGGGGGGACACGCAGCAGCCTCAAACCCACCCCATCACTGCGATCGGGGAGGAGGGACCCGCTGTGGGCACGGTGCGTGCCAGCGCTGCACTGCACAGGGCTAATTGCGTTAGGGGTAACGTGGCTGTTTGCAAGGCTCCTGGGACTGCTCCTGTAGCATCCTGCTCCTCGTGGGCTCGTTTGGGTTGCAATCAGGGCCAACTTGGATTGAAACCCCGCAGCTGCCTGGGCTGTAATCCTGGACCCATTTCTGTTTGCACTGGGGTTACAATATTGGATCCCTCTGGGCTGCAATCCCAGGCCTATTCCAGTCGAAATCCCGGACCCATTTGGGTTGCAGTCCTGGACTCATTTCACTGCAATCCCAGACCCACTGGGTTTGCAGTCATGGATCTATTTGGACTGCAGTCTTGGACCCAGCCAGGTTGCAATCTTGGAGACGTTTCAACCGGAATCCCAGACCCTTCTGGGTTGCAATCCTGGACCCACTGGAGCTGCAATTCCAGACCCACCTGGGCTGCAATCCCAGACACATTTCAGGTGCAATCCCAGACCCACTGGGGCTGCAGTCCTAGACCGATCTGGGTTGCAGTCTTGGACCCATTTGAGTTGCAGTTCCAGACCCACTCCTGATAAATCTTGGAGCCATTTGGGTTGCAAGACCAAACCTACCTGGGTTGCAATCAAACCCAAACCCCACATGGTCTGCAGTACTGAACTCATCTGGGTTGCAATCCTGGACCCATCTTGGTTGCACCTGGGACCATCTGAGTTGCAGTACCAGACCCATTTCAGTCGCATTCTAGGACCCATTTTGGTTGCAATCCCAGACCCACCTCGGCTGCAGCCTTGGACCCATTTCAACTGCAATTCCACTGGGATTGCAAATCCTAGACCATTGGGGTTGCAATCCCAAACCTATTTCATTTGTAATCCAAGACCCACTGGGGATACAATCCTGAATCCATTGGCATTGCAATCTCACACCCATTTCAGCTGCAGTCTCAGACTCATCTGGAGTGCAGTCTTGGACCCATCAGGGCTGCAATCCCAGACTCATTTTGCCTGCAATCCTGGACCCATTTTGGTTGCAATCTCAGACCAACTAAGGCTGCAACTTAGACCCATTTTGGGTGCAAATCCGGACCCACTGGGGCTGCAGTCCTGGACTCATCTGGGTTGCAATCCCAGACCCGTTTCAGTTGCAGTCCCAGACCCAGTGCAGCTGCAGTCCTGGCCCATCCCATTGCAATCCTGCCCATGGTTGCTGTGCTGCAGCCACGCCGCGCCGCTGCACCGTGCTGCTCCACCTGCAGCCCTTGAGCCCCCCCGGCAGCCCCACCGGCACCGCCATGCCCAGGGGGGCTTTGTCCCCTCTCCCTGCACAGAGGGGCCTTCCCACGTCCCTAATGCTGTCCCCGTTCCCAGACACCCCCCTTTACTCAATCCCTTCCCATGGTGGCTGCATGAGTAGATTCTCCAGTGTCTGCTGTAGGGGTTGAGCTCCTACGGCCGCGTGCTGAAGGCTTTAAAAACCTCTCGGCGTGTTACAGAGGAGGGAGGACAGATGGAGAAGGGCTCAGCCCGATGCCCAGCGAGGCACCAGGGAAGGAGCAGGGCTGGCTCCTGCTGTTTGCTCACTGTCGGATGGGGAGGGAAAGCCGGAGCGAGGCTGCCCAGCCCGGACCCCCCTGCGCGCGGCCCGCAGCCCACAGGAAATTCCTGGGAGTGTTTGGCCACTCGAGCAGCGCAGCCTATTTTTAGGGCTGTCTAAAATATGAGCTGGCTATTTTTAGAGCAGCTCTTTGTAAACACCTTGAGACTTCCTCTCGGATGAGCTTCATTTCGGAGCCCCGCGCGTCCGATCTGCAGGAACCCCCCCGGGTGCCTCCTCCCCATCCCCAAAACCCCCAAATCCTCCCGGGAAAACCCATGGGTTCCCCCCCTGGCTTTGCCCTCCAGCTCCTGCAACGGCAATGCCAGCCCTGACCCTGCAGGGAGCAGCCTCCCAAAGCCCAGGAGCTCTCCTAGGCTGCTCTGCTCCGTTTTTTAATGCTCCAATAGCAGCTTCAAGAGGGTGCAACGGGGCCGAAGGGGGTTTGTGGAGGCTCAGACTAATGGGGCAGCGTCGTCCAGCTGGGCACGGTCCCTGCAAGCATCATCCCATTGCCAAACCCCGCCGCCAAGTGCCTTTTGGCACAGGAGAAATCCCCTTGGAACAGCACAACCTCGGCCAGCAACAGCCGTGTCCCCATCAATCTCCAGGCTTTGATTTTTAGGAATTTTAGGGGAAAGGCAGTGCAGGGCTGCGTACGGATGAGGGGCTGGAAATGCCCCCCATCCTGTAGGCCTGTCCTCGATCCCCTCCCCAAGGCTGAGGCCATGCACACATCGGTGCATGTAACAGCTTGCAACACCCCCCACCCCAGCCCCGCTGCAGGCAGAAATGGGGACGCGCAGGCGGGTGTCACACGCGCTGTCACCAGCCGGCTGCGATGCGAAAATCGCTGCCTTTGCACCCCACGTGGGGACTTCGGGGCAAAAAGCCCTGCTTTAGGTAAAACCAGAGCGTTTCAGACCGTTTCAGGAGCAGGATTTGCTGCCTGGGGCCTCCCAGGCTCATTCTGACGAAGGAGGACCAAGCCCTGCGTCAAGATTAGGCAATTTTCTTCCCACCCTTGCAAAATGTGCCAAAATAAAAAAAAAATCAGACACGCACAAGTTGCTATTCCCCATCTACAGCTTGTCCCCAGCCACCAGCTCCCGATGCTCTGCAAATAAACTGAGAATTCTCGAAAGAAAAGCAAAACCGGAGCAAAGCGACCCAAAAGCAAGCTGCACCAATCTCGGCACCTCCTCTCCTCAGGAGTCCCAGTTTGCCATAAACCGGTGGGAACTGGGATTTCTGCTCTCCCCGGGGCAGATCCCACTAGAGGGAGCTGGGATACAGGGAGAGTCACCAGCTTTGGGGACAGACCCCTGCCCTGGGGAGCACGCAGTGCACGGCCGGGCACCCCATGCCTCCACCTGCACAGCTGAGTGCAATCGTTTCAATGCTTTATTTGCCCCAAAATCCTGGGGAAAAAAAATAAAAATAAAAATAAAACAAGGCTCAGAAACAAGCCAGACCCCCTTCCAGCCAAATTTGTGCCTGGTGGCATCTCCACCAGCCCCACAGCAAACAGCATCTCCCCGGCACGCTAAGCTTGCTCGCGCAGTGCAAGATGCCCCATTCTGCACGCCAGGAGATCCCATTTTGGGGCAAAACGACCCAAAATCTGCACATCCAAACACCAGATAACAGAGAATTCGTTTCCTTCAGGGAACTTTGACCACACAGTCCTAATTCTGAACACGGCGAAGCCGTTCCTATTCCAAGCTGGAGTCTGACCCCTCGCTGCCTTCCCAACCAAGCGCTCCTTGCTGCCTGCAGTTTCTCAGGCGAACTCGAAGGGGTTTTCTGGAGGAAAGTTTGAGGTTAATTAAATGAGCTGTTTATAGGGTTGGCGGTTTGCAGTGATGTGGCTGATGTTAAACCTAAATAGCTCGGATGATGCTATTACGTCCAATTCCATATTTCCTCAATCGCTCGGTTTCTGGCAGGAAAATCGCTTGGAAAAATCACATTACCTCCTCCTGGGATGCTCTTAACCAGAAGGTTTGATTGGAGTTCGTATGGCTTTCAAGGCAAGCCCATCCACCCAGCCCAGCCCTCCGCTGGCCCTTTGCCTCGGGATGAATTTCCCACCGGAGCAAGAGGCAGGGATGGGACAGCAGCGACGGCATGCGGCTGTCGGCTCCTTTCCCACGTTACTCGTCCCTGATGCCCCGAGGTCTGTCTGTCTGCAAGCTGTCCCAGCGTGGATGTCTTTGGACCTGGGTGGGATGGGGCTGGGAGCCAGCCACCTCCGTCCCTCGGAGCCCAGGAGGCTCCCTTGGGACCCCGGGCAGCACTGCTGTGCCCTGTGGTGCCGGAGTGCTGGCACCAGGACCAGAGCGGGGCTGGGGGCTGCTCTGTGAGGAGCTCCCAAAGCTGCCTGGATGCGGAGCTGGGCTCTGGGGGCCCCTGCTGGGGCAGGGTTGGGTCAGAAGGACCCAAAGGTGCCTCCAACCTAAACCATTCTGGGAGTGTGTTACCCTGTGATACCAGTCACATCCATCCCTGAGAACCAGCTGCCTCCATCCCAGGTACCACTCTCCCATCCCTGGTACCAGTCCTGCATCCCTGGGCATCTGTGCCCCATCCCTGGCAACACCAGCCCCCCCACCCCAGGGAAAACACCCGCCACTTCCCAGGGAACACGGGGGGCTGCGTGTTCTGCTGCAAAAAGCTGCAGAAGAGGGGCTGTGCCCAGGCGGGAGGCTGGTGGGCAGCACCACGCACGCCCTCGCTCTCCACCCAGGGACGCACTCGCTCCCCGTCCGGCCGCTTGCTGTTCTCCCACGGGTAAGAAATATCCCAGCCACTTTCCAGAGCAGAACTTCTTTAAGAGCATAAATCAGCAGCCCTGATTCAGCTCTGCTTCGGTTACTAATAATACTCCCGTGTTTATTCGCAGCCCTCGGGCTGGAGATGTTTGCTTTTGCCTCGGCCGTGGTTTTTCCCAGGCTCCCAGACGGCCGAGGAGCGCTGCTTTGTGCGGGGATGCTCCCATGTAGAAAGCCAGCGCCCGGCAGGAGGAGGAGGAGGAGGAATGGAGGATGGATGGAGGAGGAGGAGGAGCGTGGCTCTGGCCCCTTCGCCAGCAAATGGATGCGCTGAGAGGCTGGCTGCTGAAATCCCTCGGAGCAAGCAGAGCCTGCATCCTGCCCCTTTTTCCCAAGCACCAAGCCCTGCTTCACACCCCACAGCACTTTTCCTTTTCCCAGCTCAGCACACACCACGCGTGGGACCACAGGGAAGCTTTTCCCTTCGGCTCCAAGCTCCCAGAGCCCTCCAAGGGACTTTTGCCTGGGCTCTGCATCGCTTTTACCAAAAAGAGGGAATCACATGTGTCAGCAGTCAGTGCAAAACGCCACTTTCCTGGCAACAGCCACGTGATCGCGGCCATAAATCGCAGGGAAGGAGCTGGCATTAATGAGCAGCAGTGGGGAGGGAGGGCTGAGCTGGTCTTTCCTTTCTTTGCCTGCTCGGCTGCAGTGATTCATCCCAGGAAGATACGGCCTGGCTGTAATTCTGCTTTCTAAGTGTGAGAAAAAGCCAGATTTTTTATTATTATTANTTTTTTTTTTTTTTTTTTTTTTTTTTTTTTTTTTATGAAGGAGATGGAGCAATCTTTCCAGGATGTAGGGAAGGGTGCTGGGCATCCCATGCTGCCCCGGTGAGCGGCACTGCCAGGAACACGGCCAGGACAGGGACGGGGAGCAGGAGGGAAGCTCATTTCCCGGAGAAACAAAAACTCATCAGGCAAACACGCAGCGGGGCAGCAGGGCTTTTCCCACGTGATTTTAATTGAAATCAGGGCTTGCAGCACCGGGCTGCGGGTTGCACCAGGAGGGCTTGCGAGGGGTTTCCTTCCTCCTCCAGCAGCCAGCACCCAAATTTGGGGCTCGGAGGATCCTAGTGCATCCTCCCATGTGGTACCCTTGGTGGAGCCACCGCTCCATCCCCAACCCTGGGCATCCTCCCGGTGCCATCCTCCCAGCGGGTCTGCGATGCTCGTCCCTATTTACACCCCCAGCGCTCGAATTGCGGGGGGCACGCCGAGCCCTTGCAAAACTCATTGCACCCAGAGGGTTAAGCATGCCGCGGGGGGCGAGGGCTGCCGGGCCCCAGAGCAGCTTTCACCAAATATGGAAGGTTTTTGCCTCAAGTTTTAGTCACGCAGGCCGGAGCCCAAGAACGCTGCTTTCCAGATGCTTAGGTCAGACTGCAACAACACGGCCCCGCTTCCCCCCACCGCATCCAGCCCGCGAACGGAGCCTGGCAGGGCATCCAGGGGGTGATGGGCACCAGGAGGTGATGGGCTCCAGGAATCCATGGGGCCCCAGGAATCCATGGGTCCCTAGGAGTCCATGGACACCCAGGGGTTCTTGTGCACCCAAAGGTCCATTGGTACCCAGGAATCCATGGGCACCCAGGGGCTGATGGGCACCCAAGAACTGAAGTGCATCCAGGGCTCCATGGGGACTCAGGAGTCCAGGGGCACCAGGCACCAGCAGGCACCCAAGAGCCAAAGGGCACCCAAGAGTTGGTGGCTATCCAGGAGTAGATGGACACCCAGCAGACACCTAGGAGTCCATGGGCACCAGGTGGTGATGGGCACCAGGAGCCAGTGACAACAGAGAGGACCTGGGTTACCCTGGAGCTGTTGGAAACCCACAAGATGATGGGCACCAGGAGCTGGTGACACCAAGGAGGTGATGGGCACCCAAGAGCTGATGGGCATCCAGGAACTAAGAAGCATCCTGGAGTCCATGAGGACCCAGAATCCAACGGACATCCAGGAGTCCTTGGGCACCCAAAAGTCCACAGGCACCCATGAAGTGATGGACACCCAGGAGCCAGGAGGCACCCAGGAGCAAAGGGACAACAGGAGTCCCATAGGGACGCAGGAGCTGATGCGTACACAAGAACCAAGAGGCACCCAGGAGCCTAGAGCACCCAGGAGGTGATGGGCACCCAGGAACCAAAGGGTTCCAGGAGTCCAGGATCACCTAGGAGCTGAGAGGCACCCAAGAGCTGATGGACAGCCCGGAGCCCCAAGCAGACCATGCCATGCCTCTACCCCAGCCTTGTGCACGCCGCCCCTGCCCCGGCCATGGCCCTGGAAGCCACCAGGAGAAGCCCTCAACCAAACCCACCCCCAGCACTGCCTGTGCCCCACAGCCACCCCCAGCCCTACAGCACCCCACACCCCAGCAGGTCCCGTTGTCCAGCATGGCCACGGAGAGAGCAGGGGGGGAGCCTGGGGGGGGTCACGGGAACGCCCACAGCACGTCACGTTGGGGCGAGGGGTGACGCCTTCCCTGCCATATCATTGTCACATCAGGGTGAGAAAAGGGCGTTTTGGCATCTACTGACCTGCGGCGGGTGCGGGCGGCCGAGGGGTGACCCCCGTCTCTGGTGACCGAGGCTGTGAGCCATCTACATCCCATCTCAGCGGGGCTTTGGGCAACCAAAAGCGAGACCGAAAAGCAACGCTGCGTCCCCCCTGCACGGCACCCGCTGCTGCGGCGCGGTCCCCTACCGATAGCGACAGGATTTCTGCCGAGGGGTCAGGACGAAACCCGTAAAAAAAGAAAGGAGAAGGATGCCAAATCAGGGCAGGCCGGCGAGTCTCCTGCTACCCCAGCTAAAAAAAGCAGGAAACCATATCCCGGGCTGGGAGATGCCAATCTTCCCGTGCAAACAACTCCCTGCTTGTTTTCTTTGGAGAGTACCAGCGGGCCAGGGAACGTGCGGTCACAAATAGCAGCCCCGATGCCCTGCCAGGGAAATATTAACCAGTCCTGCTCAAGTGATGCTATTGTCCCTGCATCAGTCCCACTGCTGTTCCCCCCCTGATCCCACTGCCATTCTCCCATGGGTCCCATGGCTCCTCCAGAAGGGACCCAACAGGTGATGCCACTTGGGTGTCCCTTCCCCAGTGCATCCCTGCCCCGATGTGAAGTCCGTGTGGGGTCCATTGGTGGCTTGGATGTCATCAGTGGGGTGATCAATGGCATAAATTCACTCCTGGTTCCCTAAAATGGGAATGCCAAGTCCTTGTGGGGTGCATTGGTGGCTTGGATGTCACCAGTGGGGTGAACGGTGGCATAAAGTCACCCTGGGTTCCCAAAAAGGGACAAGCACTGACACACAGGGGCTCAGAGATGTGTTAGGATGGAGCCGTGTCACCAGCCTGATGCACCCATTAGCACCCCCAGCCCTCAAATTCTAGGGTTTCAACTTAAAATAAGCGTGTCCATCAATACAAGACAGCTGGTTAGCAATGCTCCTGACCACCACTGGTCCCAGTGGCTGGTGCGGGGAGCCTGGGACAGCCCTGGTCCCAGGCTGGACCCTGGAGGTGAGCAGCCCCGTGCTCTCTCCTGCAGTGCTGACCAACTGGAGTTCGCAAGAAGCACGAGTCACCGCAATATTTTTACCCAGATGCTGATTTTCGCTCTCCCTCCTATTGGCCAGCCTGTGGTTCCCAAAGACCCAAAAGCAAACACTCTATTTATAGAGAGAGTTCATTTACTGGAGCCTTTCCCTTTGAAATTCCTCACCCATCCTCGCCATGGAAACCGAGAGAGCCCGGAGAAACAGCCCCACTGGGACCAAACATCAGAGCTTTAAAAAGAGCCGCGCTGGGAGAGAGGGTGGAAGCGGACGATGCTCTCCTCCAGACACATCCTGGCCTGGAAGCACCACGGTGGAAATCACAGCGCGCTCGATTTAGCGGGTCCTGGCTGCACGAGTGTGGGCTTGATGCCTTCAGGAGCGGATGTTCTGGAAGATGGACCACGTCCGCTCTGCATACCATGGATGGGGGGGTGGGGATGGGTGAAGGTGGATAGATGGAGATGGATGGATGGATGGGTGGATGGATGGTTGAATTTGGATAGTTGGATGGATAAGTTTGGAGATGGGTAAATGGAGATGGACGGATGGATGGATGGATGGATGGATGGATGGATGGATGGATGGATGATCTAGGTGGCAGCAACCCTGCCCAACAGCAGGAGGTCTGAAACCACATGATCTTTAAGGTCCCTTCCAATCCAAGCCATCCCATGACTCTATGATTCTAAGAATGAGACGGATGGATGCATGGAGAGGGATGGAGACAAGCAGATGGAGATCGATGGAGGTGGGCGAGTGGGAGGAGAGTGGAAGGAAGGAAGGAAGGATGGATGGACGGACAGACAGACGGACGAAGGAAGTCTCCTCCCTGCAGACAGGACACAAGGCACTGAGGATGTGCTAAGAATCTGCTGGACACCAACATCACTGCACAGAGGGGAAAGGCCTGGGAGCAAGGGAGGAAACTCTGCACAGCCCAAACCCCAGTGCTGTCCCACTGCATCTTCCTCCACCCACAGACCGAGCTGGAGAATGAACCAGAAACCTCCTGCACCAGAATTTAGGAGCAGTCCCTGCTGCAGCCGCAGAGCTGGTGCTGCACCAGTGCCACTGGCTCAGAGCTGCTTGTGGTCATGGGGCTGTACCAGATGTGTTCTAGGAGGATGAGGAGTTCAGAGGGGATGTTGGGGCTGAGCCGTGAGAAGAGGTGCCGGCACGTTGCCTCTCTGTTCCCTCCCATCACGCAGACAAGTGCCCGTGGGAAATCACCTGTTTCAGCAATGTCCCTTGGGAATGCCCTTGCAAGGATCAATTGTCACTGCAGAAACAGGACCTGGGAAGCTCCGAGTTCCTGCTGCATTTGGCTGGCGGGTATCAATGATGCACGTGCAAATCTCAGAGCTGCCAACCCGTCACATCCCCTGCGGGAGCAGATTGGAGACCGATGGACAGAGCCACGTTCCCCGAACTTGAGCTTTGGGGGCCAGGGGATGACTGCACGGAAAAGAGCCAGAGGAGCCCGCAAAATGCTTTGGCTGCATGGGATTTTGCACGGAAAAGCCCAGGCATGAAGCTCCACGCAGGCATGCAGGCAGGGTGCAGGCAGGCTGCCCAGAAATGCAGAGCAGCCCCTGCGCAAAGCTCGGCCACGTGCTCGTGTGCTCAGCGACGCCACAGCCCTGCCCCATGTGTCTCCCTGTGCACGCCTGCATGTGCAAACCAGCACCATGAACCTCACCGTGCATCACTGCTTGTGCAAACCAGCACCAGTGATTTGCCTGTGCACCCTTACACATGCGCTCTAGCACCAGGGATCTCTCCACGCAGGGATGCGTGTGCACACCAGCAACAGGGATGTCCTTGCACAGGGATGCACTTGGACAGCAGGACAGGGGATGCCCCTGCACGTGCAAACCAGGACCACAAATCTCCCCGTGCACTCCTGCATGTGCAAACGGGCACCAGGAGTCTTCCTGTGCACCCTTGCATGCGCAAACCAGAACAACCGATCTGCTCGTGCACCCTTCCCTACACAACCCTACAGGTCGCCCTGTGCAAGGATGCATGTACACAGCAGCGCTAGGAATTTCCCTGCACGGGGAAGTACATGGACAGCATGATTAGGGATGACTCGATGCATCCCTACAGTACCAGGGACGTTCCTGTGCACTCCTGCACGTGCAAACCAGCACCATGAGTCTCCCTGTGCAAGGATGCACGTGCACACCAGCAGTGGGGATGTCCCATGCGTCCATCCTCATGCACCCCAGCCAACAGGGCTGTCCCTCTGCATCCCTCTACATACAAACCAGCATAAATGATCTCACAGAAATGATTGCACGTGCAATCCATCACTACAGATCTCCCTGTGCAGGGATACAAGTGCACTCCAGCACCAGGGAGATCCCCGTGCATCCATTCCCCTGCACCCTAGCACCAGGGATATCCCCATGCCCCCCTCTGTGTGCACCCCAGCACCTGTGCAGGACCAGGAGCTGCCCACTGGGGTTGGAAGCGGACCCCCCCAACCCCAGCCCAGCCTCCCACCCTCGCTGCAGCACCGCAGGCTCCATGCCAAGAGCCTGACCTTTGGGTGTGCGGCCGCTGGCCAAGGCCAGCCCCCGGCAAAGAGCCCAGCCCGGCTCTAACCCTCTCGCTCCTGGGCCAGACCCTGGCCCTACATCCATCAGTTTGCGCTCTGCACGGAGGACAAAGAGCAACGGGTGACACTAGATGCGCCCTCTGGTCTGTGTCAGCATATGCATGGACAAAACCCCCAAATTCATGCCCCTGGAAAGTCTCTAAAACCCTAAAATGCTGCTTTCCCCCAACAGACCCCCCTGTGAAGGCACAGGGTGAGCTGGTGTCCCCATAGAGTGACAAGCCACCCCCTTCTGAGCCAGTGTCTTCGCAGGGTGACAGTCCAGCCCTTCCTGAGCCGGTGTCCCCATGGGCTGTGCCCGATGGTCTGGGCAGAAACCACAGCACGCCTAAAATATCGCCTGGGAGAGCAAAGCGGAGATTTCCCCCCCCCGGCCGTGTAATTATAGATCTCCAGCAACGCTGAAAAACAAGAAAACTCCCAATTGTGGCCCAAAACCTGGATCCTATGGAGATCAGCGAGAAGGGCTGCGGGGGAAAAGGAGCAGAGGGGTGTAATGAGGACAAAGAATGCTGCAGCCCCCGGTCCCAGCAAAACCCCGCCACAACCACGCATCCCCCTCCACAATCCCAAATCTGCCCACCCTTTGGGCAAAAAAAAAAAAATCAGCTTTCCCTGCTCCTTGCACCCAAGGAGAGCCTTTTTGTGCGCATCCCCACTGGGGAGCAGCAGGTGGGGAAAGGCAGCAGCCGGGCTGCGCCGGGGGCACGTTCCCATGACTTGTGGGATCCTGCGAGGTGCTATATTTAAGTCAATATTTTCCTGTTTAATCCGACTGCTGCTCAGTCAACAAACACAGCGTGGCAGCGAACATACCTAATTTTCCACCCCCCCAGGGCGCTGCACACACGTGTGCAGGGGTGTGCACACGTCTGCCCCCCCAACACATCAGCTCATGGGATGCTGCTGGCTTCGTCGGAGCCAGAGAAACTCCTTTTCCTTTTGTTTTCGATGCATTTTTTTTCTTGCTGCCTCAAAAAAATCATTTCTTCCCGCAGCCTCCGCGCTGCAAAAGGGTTTTGCTGCAGGACGCATGGCGCCGGGCAACTGAAAGCCTGGTGCATGGGTTGTAAGCACAGGGAGAAGGAGCACCAGAGACTCCTTGGCCCCATGGAGAATTGCTGGAAGGCGCCCAGGACAAACAGTCCCGCAGCAGAGGGAGAACAGCACGTTACAGCCACCCGCCGGCACACGCAGCCCAACGGAACGCCGGCACCAAGCACCGGTACAGCAAGAAAACGGGGGCTTTTGGGGGAAAAGTTGGTGTTTGCCGTGCTGGGAGCAGCCAGAGGGATTTATTCTGCATTTTGCTCGGCATTCTGGATCTCCGTGCTTTCTCCTTGCTCTGCGTAAGCCAAATAAATTTGGAAAAAAATTCAAAATATGAAAGCAAATCCTCGGCGCTGCTGGCAACGGTGGAGCAGGCGCTGTGCCGAGCCTGCAGCCCTGCAGAAGCCACTCGAGGGTGATTTTGGACGGCGAGCATCAGACGCAGCGCGGATTAAAATAGCTGCAGAGCCATCTGGGGACCGCGCCGTCCCCGAGCGGTGT
Source organism: Alectura lathami (assembly GCA_013399715.1). Classification (NCBI taxonomy): domain Eukaryota; kingdom Metazoa; phylum Chordata; class Aves; order Galliformes; family Megapodiidae; genus Alectura; species Alectura lathami. The sequence continues at coordinate 68,562 of VXAV01001968.1, read as the reverse complement.
CAGCATCCTCCCCTCCGACGGGCATCGCGGGGAGCTGCATTGCGGGGATTCTCCGCTCGGGATCGAACCGCCGCCGGCCGAGCGCGTTAGGTGGACTAAATGCAGATTCTAACAAACTGGGATGAGGCAGAGCTGCAGCCTGGGGAGGATGTCTCTGGGGAGCAACGCTGCGCCAACGCCAGACCCCGCTGTCGCTCCCTGCGGACGGACGCCGTGACGCAGATGACCATTTTGGATGACCGCACGTCCCCGTGCAGCGATGACAACGGCATCAAGCGGAGGCCCAGCCTCCCGCTGCTGCAGCAAGCCAGAGCCAAGGCGGGGAGAAATAAATAAAAAATAAGGATAATTTCTTCTCCCTAGGTCCAGGAGCCTGTAAATCTCCGCTCGGTCCCGGGTTATATCCAGCCCTTGGTGCTCTGCCCTATAACGAAAACAGCTTGGTCCCCCCTCGCTCCCCCCAGCCACGGCTGGTTTCATCTGAAGTAAAACATCCCAGCTCCGCTCTCTAATAAATCACAGGGGAATAAAAAACTGGTTTAAGTTCTGTTATGGCTGCAGCACAAAGAGACTCGAAGGCAGGAGGGAGATGCAAAGATACGGCTGAGGTGTTGCCCTTAAAAGGAAAAATTCGCACCCTCGGTGCCGAGTCCGGAGGGTTCGAACAAGGTGAGCAGCATCTGCCAGGGTCCGGCCCCGCCGTGTCCCATGGCCTCCAGGTGACACTGAGCCAAACGGGGCTCCCAGTTACCAGTGACTGGTGCTGGAGTAAGTTGGCTGGGGGAAAATCCACCCCAAACGAAGCCAAAATCAGTCTGGATGCTCCCAACCAGGACCTGCACCACTAGATGCTTCTGTAGCACTTCTCGCTCTAACACCGTGTAGTCTTTTGCAACCATTAATTATTCTTCCATAATTATTATGAGCCAGACTCTCACCCTGCAGCTGCAGCACGGGGAGACAAGCACTTGCCCTGTATCAGCACTGGCCAAAAATGCGGCAAAATTCACCCCAAACCAATTTTTCTGTGCTTTTTCTGGGCACAGGGGACGATGCTGGCGTCCCCTTCTCACCTCCAGCGTGGGTTTTGCCCTGGTGCCATGGTGATGCCATCATCCACCCCCTTCCAGCTCCTCTTCCCTCCAAACCACCCTGGAGGTGTCAACAGAATCCGCACCAACATGGCCCATAAATTATTTCGTGCAAACAACCACGGGGAAACCAGGGCGCGTCGCAGCTGTGCTGCTATTTTGGCAGCCTGGGGCTGGGAAAAGAACCCAACCTGCAGCCACCCGCACCCATCCGCGGGGCTGGGAGGTGACGCAGCACCCAGGAGTGGGTGCTGGGACCCCAGCGAGGGGGATTTCTGCTCTGATTTGCAATCGCTGGGTGAAGGAGGTGGGGGATTGGTGAGCGCCGAGCTCCTCGTGCATGGAGAAAGGCGGATTGTGCAGAAAATGGGTGCTGGTAACAGCCAGGCAGCCAGCCTTGCCCTAGGGCACGGATCAAAGCTGGTGCTGCAGCTCCATCCCGATGTGGGAGCATGGATGCGTCCACGGGTCAGCGAGTCCTGTGCCCCCAGGTGGGGGTCCCACCATCCCCTATGCACAAGGGGCTATGGGGACCCCCGCCAACCCCGGCACCACAGGGATGGAGCAGCTGGGGTGACGTTGGAACTAGCTGATCTCCAAGGTCCCTTCCAACCCAAGCCACGCCATGTGTCTGCAATGGGGGCGAGACCCTGTCCCTTACCACAGCCCTGGGGCGTGCCACCGAGATGCAGGTGACATTGGGACAACACAGGCGCTTGGATGGGGAACAGCAGCAAAGCCCAGCGGGACCCCAGAGAGTTCGGTTCGGGGATGCTCGGAGAGGAAGATGGGGAAAAGGCCTGAATTTTGTGCATGCACACACACCCGAGGAAAAATATCCTTGCTCCGCATCTCAGCCTGGCCAGAAAGGGTTACGCTGCCCGGGCACTCCTCGTCTGGCCGCCGGAGGCTGCGCAAGAAATCGTACAGCCCGTCCTCTCGCCGCAACAAATCGCCACCCAAACGCGGCTCGGGTATTTCTGGGCTTCGCCCCGGCGCCGTGCGGGGAGTTCAGCCCACAGGGACTCGTGCTGAGTTATTAAAAGCCCGGTGGGTGTGGGAGGTGGTGGTGCTTGCGAGCGTGGCATCGCTTTCCAGCCGTTTTGTGTCCCAAAAATCTCCCATGTCCAAAAATCCAGCCCCGCAGAGCCCCCTGGGAGCAGCACTAATTAAACGGGGTTAAACCTTTACGTTGCAGCACACACAAGCTCTTTCCCCCCCCCCTTTTTCCCCTTATTTTTAAAAATGAACATTTCTGTATAAAGCTTCTCAGCACCGTCACCAAGGAGCACTGAGTTGCAGAGTTTTAGGGCAACAGACATACTCAGCACGTTCCCATGCAGAGCAATTGCAATTTTTTGGGGTGGAAAACACCAGTTTGCTCAATGGGGGCAGAACATCAGAAATACCAATGAAAAAGATGACTTCAGTCCCCCGACAAGAAAAAACAACGTTTGGTTCAGCATTTCAGGTATAAAACCACATACGGCTGGCCAAGAGCGTACTCGTTTATGGGACCCTGCAGAGCATCACCGAGGGATGCCTCAGGAGGGCAGGAGAACTGCCTTCCTGGACATCTGGTGCTGCTTGATCCAATATTCACGTACTTTTGGGCCAAAATCACCTGCAATCAGAGGTTACACCAAAATCACCTACTCTGGGGGCTGCTCCAACCCCAAAATCACCTGCTCGGGAGGCTGTTCCAAAAACCTGTCCCCACCAGGACCTGCATCTCTCCAGAAAGGGCCAGACCCTGCTCTTGGCCATCCTGCAGCTCCTCCCCACATCAGTGAGAAGACTTTGGTCCCAAAGAGGGCCATGCAGCGGGGAGGGAACACGGATACATCCCCACCACCCACGGTGGGGGTCCCGCGCCCCGGTAAACACCAACATTTTGGGCAAAACGGGCACTTACCACTTGGGGCTTGCTCTTGGGCTCGGGCTGCCGCGGGCACCTGGCAGGCTCGGGGGCAGTGGGCGTCGCGGGCGAGGAGCGGGACCCGTCCCCGGGGCCAGGGGACGTGTCCCCAGTGTTGAGGGCCAGCATGTAGCGCTTGGTGACATCCTCCAGTGACGGCGGCTGCAGGGCAGGGAAGGACTTGACGGGGGGCCGGGCGGCCTCCGGCGCGGGGTGCTGGGCATGGTGGCCGGCGTGCGGCTCGGGGACTGCGATGGGGACGAAGGTGGCGGGCTCACTGGTGTGCCGCACGTGCTTGGTGGCCGGGCGGGCTCTGGCGATCGTGGCTTGGTTCTCCTGGTGGGACGCGCGGCCGCTGCGCTTCTTGGAGCTGCGGCGGGCACCGCGCGGGGACAACACCTCAGCCAGCTTGGGGTCAAAACCGTAGCCATGTCCGACACCTTGGGGATGTGCAGGGACAGCTCTCTGCTCTGAGAGGATGGGCTCGCTGCTGGACGGCAGGATGCTGCCCTCCAGCTCGCTGATGGCCTCGCCGGGTCCCTCGAAGGCGCCGGCGGGCAGCTCGCCGCGGCGGCTGGGATCGCTCAGCGACTTCTTCTTGATGGTTTTCCCGTTGCCCTTCTCGTCGATGACTTTATCCATGGCGCCGGGCTGGCTGACGATGGTCTGGATGAGGCTGCTGTAATCCCGCAGCCCGTCGCTGCAGAGGGACAGGTCGCTGCCCGCGCTGCCCGCATGCCCAGCCAACGTGATGGCCGACGGCTGGGGGATGCCGCCCTTGGCGCTCAGCGAGCCCAACAGGTTGCTGTCAACGGAGAAATTCTTTGCCTCCTCCGCCACCGGGCAGCGCCGGTGGGGCATGGGGTCGCTCAGGGAGCGGTAGGGCTCGCCGGGACCCTCCCCGACGCCGCTCTCGACCCCGTTGGTGCCCACCGAGGGGAATTTCCGCCGGCGCCGCAAGCTGCTGGGTGTGCTCGGGGCCTCCGGCGGCGCTTGGGCCTTGTAGGTCAGAGAGTCCTCTGCAGCCGGAGCCGGGGGCTGAGGTGGCTCGGTGGCGGTGGCACCAGTGTCATGCAGCTGCCAGGTGGCCACGGCCTCATGCAGGTCCCCCAGGGCCACCCCAGTGGGCCCTGGCTCCGGCTCGGTGACGATGCCCTCGTCTGTCACGCTCGACTCGTGGCCTGACAGCTCCTCCATGGACTTCCTGCAAGAGACGTTCTCCTCCGAATCCGCCTTCTTCAAACACCGCGTGCTCACCGACTGTCCCCGAAGGGCCACGTCCACCCCTGCCATCGGTGCCCCCTCCCCATCGCCCTCCACACCTCCACTGTCCTTCTGCTCGGCCACCGAGCCGTAGTCCTGCTGCGAACCCATCCTGCTGATCTTCTCAAAGACCTGCCTGGCTTCCTGGATGTACTGGTCCTGGACGATCACAGGCAGCGCGTCCTCGTCCCCGAGCCGCCCGCCGTCGCGGCCGCCGGCAGAGGCCAGGAGGAGCTCGGAGGAGCTCTGCTTCATGGCGCTCTGCAGGAAGAGCCGGCGTGTCCCGGACTTCTCGGAGCAGGTGAAGGACTTGGCGCGGCGCAACGTGGCCGTCAGGTCCTTCAGCGTGGGCCGCTCGCCCGGCGCCCAGCGGCTG